>NQII01000516.1:107706-149854 GCA_002778355.1 Clitarchus hookeri | reverse complement strand
AATATGACACGTATCACAAGCGTTTTACAATTGTGTTAACATATAGGTACCTTATTTTTGGTTTAATTAAAACTTATTTATATTTTATCTGTACATTCTATTCTTAAATTTATAATTAAAATTAATACAAACATTGAGAAAATAAGAGTATTTGTAATGACTAGTAAGAAATAGTTATTATGCAAAATACTATTACGCTGAGTGCGCTATGTCCCTCTGGTGCAATTTTCTAGATTCGGTTAAGCTTTGTTATCTTGAGGTGCTATAGTATACTGGAAGAAGAACTTTAGCAGAGCCTCAGAAAAGCGTGAAGTAACCGTTAATGGACTATATATACACTGAAGAGCCAAAAAATCTGGTATACCTGCCTAATATCGTGTAGGGCCGCCGCGAGCACGCAGAAGTGCCGCAAGATGACGTGGCATGGACTCGACTAGTGTCTGAAGGTATGCAGGAGTTAATTCACACCATGAATCCGGCAGGGTGGACCCACAAATCCTTAGCAGTGCGAGGCGGTGGAGATCTCTTCTCAACAGCACGTTGCAAGGCATCCCAGATATGCTCAATAATGTTCATGTCTGGTGATTAAGGTGGCCAATGGAAGTGTCTAAAGTCAGAAGAGTGTTTGTTCATGAAGCCACTCGGTAGCAACTCTCGACGTGTAGGGTGTTGTATTGTCCTGCTGGAACTGTCCACGTCCGTCGGAATGCACAATGGACGTGAATGGGTGCAGGTGATCGGACAGGATGAGTACATATCTGTCACCTGTCAGAGTCGTATGTAGACGTATCAGGGGTACCATTTCACGCCAACTGCATACGCCCCATACCATGACAGAGCCTCCACCAGCTTGAACAGTCCCCTGTTGACATACCCGTACACGCCCCTCCGCCCGATATAATTGGAAATGAGACTCGCCAGACCAGGCAACGTGTTTTCAGTCATCACCAGTCCAATGTCGGTGATGCCGGGCCCAGGCGAGGCGTAAAGCTTTGTGTCGTGCAGTCAACAACGGTACACAAGTGGGCCTTCGGCTCCGAAACCCCATATAAATGATGGTCCGTTGAATAGTTCGCACGCTTGCACTTGTTGATGCCCCAGCATTGAAATCTGTGCCAATTTGAGAAAGTGTTGCACGTCTGTCACGTTTAATGATTCTCGTCAGTCGTCGTTTGTCGAGTTCGTTCACGATCTTTTTCCGGTCGCAGCGACGTCGAAGATTTGATGTTTTATCGTATTCCCGATATTCACGGTAAACTCTTGAAATGGTCGTACGTGAACATCCAAATGTTATCGCTACCTCGGAGATTCTATGTCCCATCTCTCGTGCGCCGACTATAGCACCACGTTCAAACTCACTTAAATTTTGATAACCTGCCATTGTAGCAGCAGTAACCGATCTAGCTGCCGACTGCATCGCTTTACTCTGATTGGTTGCATACCTCTGTTATTTGCATACGCACGCCTGTACCAGTTTTTGTTTTGGCTCTCCAGTGTAGTTTCCCGATGGTCAAGCTGGCGTCAGGTAGGTTCGTCTGCGAGCTCTGATTGGCTGACGACGACACGACGTTCTGTCAGGGGGTTACGCGTCGCATTGCGGGACTTGCCCGCGGCAGTTTTCGCCTCTGTTTCTTCGGTTGTTCTGCGTCGCAGAGGACTGTAGCCCTCGTCCCGCGCGCTTTGTTAGACGACGCCGGCAGTCGTCGGCGGGTTCGCAGGAAACGAATGATAATGCTCGCTTGCTTCGCAGTCGAGTGCGGGGTTGGCGGAGGCCCATTGTAGGCCCCAGTCCGTCTTCCACTAGAATGCTAATTATCGCTGGAGGGGCGAGGCGAGACGCCATTGTTGCCATCGTGCGCGGCGTTTTAATACCTCGGTGAGGTGGGAGGGGGTTGTTACGTCGGGTGGGCGTGTAGTTGCAGGGGGTGAGGATGTAGGGCGGGGGTAGGAATAGTTGCCCGACGTCGAAACGAAGTTCCTGAAGCGATGCCGCGGTCTGTGCAGGCAGAACTCTGGCGCGCGGGATGCAGCCTTCGATGTACACTCACCGCGGTGTGAGGAACTGGAAATATCTTCCCCGACCCCTGAGCCTCGAATACCGCCACCAATTCCCGTCTAGAATCAGTAATGTTCGAGGTTTGAATGCCACTCCTAAATAGTAACAAATGTCTCGACTTGTTACAAACAATTATTTGGAATTTTTTTTGTAAAAACTACACCTGAAATGTTGTGTAGTTACAACACATTATTTTAGAAAAAATAAAAAAATTATTGCTTATCTCAATATTTAAAATAAAAAGGGAGTCTGCAACTCTTGCTTTTTAAAATTCATCTTCAGTTTCACACATTCCACACTAGGGTTTGGTGAAATTTACTTCAATTATTTGCAGTGTTACGAAAGAAACTATTTCTGGTAACCAGTTTAAAATAAATTACTCGCACAAACAAAAATAGTTTTACAGTGTACGTCAACCGCTGGCCTTAGTGCATAAAAATTAATATTTTGTTAAAAAAAATTATTGTTCGATATTTCTGAAGTGATGCATATCTACGAACATAATATAAATATGAGGCTTGTTAAAATGAACGCAGCATTAGTTGTACGATCTTTGAACGAAAACGAAANATAGTAACAAATGTCTCGACTTGTTACAAACAATTATTTGGAATTTTTTTTGTAAAAACTACACCTGAAATGTTGTTTAGTTACAACACATTATTTTAGAAAAAATAAAAAAATAATTGCTTATCTCAATATTTAAAATAAAAAGGGAGTCTGCAACTCTTGCTTGTTAAAATTCATCTTCAGTTTCACACATTCCACACTAGGGTTTGGTGAAATTTACTTCAATTATTTGCAGTGTTACGAAAGAAACTATCTCTGGTAACCAGTTTAAAATAAATTACTCGCACAAACAAAAATAGTTTTACAGTGTACGTCAACCGCTGGGCTTAGTGCATAAAAATTAATATTTTTTTAAAAAAAATTATTGTTCGATATTTTTGAAGTGATGCATATCCACGAACATAATATAAATATGAGGCTTGTTAAAATGAACGCAGCATTAGTTGTATGATCTTTGAACGAAAACGAAAANACGAACATAATATAAATATGAGGCTTGTTAAAATGAACGCAGCATTAGTTGTACGATCTTTGAACGAAAACGAAAATAAAAGATGAGAGATAAGCAAAAATGCAGAGTGGTATTGCTTATTGCAGATGCTTCATTAGCGTCGTGTCAATTTGTGTTTCAAACGCACGCCTTTAGTGCGTTAGATGTCACACGTGATTTTTTCATAGGATGCGATACACCAGTGTTGTAATATTTTTGTATTTCAACGTCCGCGTTTGAATGAAACATTAATATGTTCACTGTTGTGTACGGCAAACTTCAATTGGAATCCTACCAATGTCATGGCACGATTCGCAACTTCCAGTATGCATCTAAACCATGAAAGGCGCAGGTTCAGTGCCAGTACATGTTGTCATTTGCGGGTTGTTGCTTGTGTTTGGTATGGTTTTGTTGGTTTCTTGTTCCCCGCCAGGTGCGACTGTATGGTTAAGGGCTGCAGGTGTTTGGAAAATCTGCGAATAGCGTGGAAAGCAGCAGTAAAATGGATATCATGTCGAGCCTCCACTGACTTTCAAACAACACGACTGCCCGTAAGCTTTCGTTTAATATTGAGATGTTTATGGAAGAACATATCGATTTAAAATTACTCTAGCTTATTTAATTCGTTTTTGAATAGTAATTTTCCTCCATTGTCGTATTTATTTTGATACTTCCATTTCATATCACAACAGAAAAGGACGTACTATGCTAAAAGTGTATAACATAATTCTAAACGCTTTATCGCTATTATCGACGGTCCGCCATATCAGATGAAGTAGGGGAGGTTTAATAGCCTCTTGAGAGCTGATGAGGGTGAAGCGAGGCGAATAGGGACTAGAGCCGGGGTACAAGGGCGGTGGAAACCGGATATCCCTGAGAAAACCCGCCAGCCAACTGCTTTGTCAGGCACGATTCCCAAATGCGAAGATCNCGGTGGAAACCGGATATCCCTGAGAAAACCCGCCAGCCAACTGCTTTGTCAGGCACGATTCCCAAATGCGAAGATCCGGGAGTGACCCCGCCGGGGATTGAACCCTGTTCGCTTTGGTGGGAGGCGAGCAGTCTAACCGCTGAGCCACCGCGGCCCTTNAGTGACCCCGCCGGGGATTGAACCCTGTTCGCTTTGGTGGGAGGCGAGCAGTCTAACCGCTGAGCCACCGCGGCCCTTTTATAAAACGCTTGCGACACATGACATAATTAGGAGGCAGTCAAACACGGCGTAGATGGAGTGATTTTTCAAATCTTCGATAAGAAAAGTGTGATGATAACCAAGAAGACTATGGTTAGAGACCTGCAAAACTCGCGATATTATTTAGCAGCAGACCAAACTCCAAGATGAGTTATGTTCTTTTGACTGTTGCCATTGGCAGGCAACTTGCGTGGCACGTCTCGAGGACACTCTAGCCAATAGTAAAGGCTCAAAGGTCGAGGAACCAATCTCCAGTACAGCTNAGGTCGAGCAACCAATCTCCAGTACAGCCACCTCACAGGTAAATGACGCCGTATGACCGTCAGTAACCGATGGAAACACGAGTTGCTCTCAAGTAGGCACAGGCAAGGGAAGTCCTACCACATAATAACGCGTATTTTGCAGCTCCCTTAACGATAGTTGCTCATAGACTACTTGCCGTCGCAGTGTCGTTAGTATTCTACTGGCTCAAGAATCTTCTGACGATTTTCTTAACCCGTTCGGTCTCGGATTAATTTGCGAGCTCGAGTGCTGCAATCGTGAGATATTTTGGTGCACGCTGTACTTGTGTCGGGCGTGCATCTTACATCCAATTACCGAGTGCTTCATGTTCGGCGTTATCGGCGCTGACCATTCACAAACGAGAGCAGCAGAAACTTGGTAAAAAAAACAGATTATTCGTAATGACCACGCCATAAACATTGAACATAGACTCCTGTCTGTGTACAGCGCCGGGCATAGATATCCTTCCCTTGCAACATGTCCACGATTGTGTACGCAAAACCTCTAGTTTGCCCTCAAACGGCCCCCTGCGGATTATCAGGTGTATGTTGTGTGTCGCAGCGACGGTTGCATTTTGAAATTCAGAACACCTCCACGCGGCAAGTACCACCGTCGGCTACAACTAACCTCGGTGGATATTCGCATATTACGACGCCGAGGATTGTAACAATATGGCCCGTGCAGTGGTCGCCCTTTCACGCGAGGCGTCTTTGTGGTGTAAACGAGGTCCTCTCCATACATCAGCTGTCCTGCCACGGACTATTTCACATGCAAATCGCAGCCGCCGAGGAGGTGGCGAAAATTCGGCGCCACATGAGGCATCTGAATTTCATACTGCATCAAGGTGATTGACTGGTAAATACGTATTTTTTTTTTTTTGGGCGTTGCAGTGATGCAGTTATAAACTAAAGGTAAATTAGAAATATGTTTCGTCTTCTTCGCATGTACCCGCAGTTGACCAACCCAATCGTCAAAGTTACATGGGGGCCGTGGTGGCTGAGTGGTTAGACTGCTCGCCTCCTATCAAGGCGAACCGGTTTCAATCACCGGCCGGGCCGCTACCGGATTTCTGCAAGTAGGTATCGTGCCGAACGATGCCGCTGGTCGGCGGATTTCCTTGGCAATCTTCCGTTTCTCCCGCCCTTTAATTCGGGCACTGCTCCGTAACTCACTTCACTCTCATCGGCTCTCAAGACCTCGATGTTAACAGGAGACCAAATCTCCTCACTCACTTAAACGAGTATACAAAATTATACAAAAGTTACAACGCACCGCGACCATGCGCACTCATTATAATAATATTTTACCTATTAACTCTTTCTTACTAGGTATTACCAACAAAACTATTTTCCCACTGATTCATGCATATTAATTATAAATGAAATAACATAATTTATTGACATAACTTGAATACAAGTTCACTTTAACCAATAATACAGGTACTTTTACGTTAATATAAGTATAAATCGCTTGTGAAATACGGCATATCTAGCAAAGAACCAATCACGTTATACATGGGGTGGTTTTTTTTATGTTTGACATAAACAGTGTGAAAAAACCCTCAAGATACAAGCACATTTAGATGAATAAATACTTTACCAATTTGAATTTAATGCAATAGCATTAACAATTGGCTACAACAAAATGCTTAGTAATTCAGTAGTGTAACAGACGATGACGTTGCGAACTTCAGCCTTGTAGGACAGAGATATTGCGTCACTGGCAAACCTCATGTCGAAGCGCCGTTCGCCAATCAGCCCCTGATAGCTTACTTGCCACCCGAGCAGCCCAGCCAATAGGGAATATTTCGGAGCACGCAGAAGCCAATCAGGACATAAGGCGCATTCCCAAAGCCTCGCACAGCAATCGACGACTTGGCGGGGTGGTTTCTTTGATGTGGGCGTAGCCATTCCCTGATTGGTTGCGTTCGGGGATCTGGAACGGGGCTCGTATCGGATTGGCGGCAGCATGCTTCGAAAGATATCCGATTGGCTGGGCCGTCAAATGGCAAGTAAGTTACCCGGCACTAATTGGTAAACGACGTTCCGTCATGTTGTTAGCCAGTGCCACTATTATGCTTGTGTATGCTGCTGAATTGATCTGTTCCATTTCTGTAATGCTAATTATTCTGTGGAAAAACAATGGTTGGTGTTGTGCAAGGCTAGAAGCTAGCACCAATACATACAACGCCTTTCCCTGGGCAATGCTATTGGCTGATGCTGGCACGCCAGCATTCTGTAATTGGTTGCAGTTTGTGAGTAAGTTAAGAGATTCGGGAGGTTCTTAACATCGAGGTCTTGAGAGACGATAAGCGTGAAGCGAGGTTAGTATGGAACTGTGCCGGAATGCAAGGGCAGGGAAACGGGAAATCCCCGAGAAAACTCTGTGACCAGGGCCATCATCCGGCATTATTCTCACATGCAGTAGCGACCCCGCCGAGAATTGAATCCTGTTCAGCTAGATGGGAGGCGAGTAGTCTAACCACTACACTACCGCGGCCTCGTTGTAGTTTGTGACCTGGATCAACATAAACTCTTTACTTATGTTTCAATGTGTACGTTTTTATACCAAATTCTTAAATACTTGTCTGTCCAAGAAATGTCTTCTGTTTCAGTACCTGATAAAAAGATTTATGTAAATAAAGGCCCAAGAAGACTTTTAATATCCCCTTTCACTCAAAAAGCGTACTGTGTAATCAATTAACAAATAAATAAAAAATTTCGTCACTGATATTGTCCTGTATGCTAGGGTACGTATATCAATTAAGGGAATTGGCCACACGAAAAGGTTTTTATTTTATATTTGTACTACATACTATAGTATTCAACTCTTATTAGACATTATCAATGATTACTCTTTTCTTGCAAAATAAATTAGAGTATATTTTTCGCACTAATACAAGTCAAAATCACAGTCTTGCTGTTTTAGAAATGCAAAAGTAATGGTAACTAACGTATGTACAGAAATGAGATCATTCACTCTGAAAGAAGATCCTAAGAGCTACTTCAAGACGTTTGTAAAATCGTACACGGAAATGTTTTTGCAATTTAGAAAACTTGATGAAAGTTAGTAAATTCTTGCATAGTTATTAGTTTTGGCTGCCTATAAATTCTTGTAAAATAACATTTGTTAAGCGTGCATAAGAATGATTTCAGTAGCCCTTACTAAATGCTGGGCGAATATTTTGTTTATTTTATTTGCGCATTACAATACCTGCGAAATTTTGACTGGAAAATGTAATTTTGCAAAAATCACGGTATCTTAAAAATTTGTCCCTGAGAAAGACCCAGACACAAATAATGTCTATACGTTGAACAGTTTGTGGCACAAATATGACAAACTTTTTCGTCGGCGACGCCCTTAAGCACTTCTAACTAAAATCTCTTACTTAATTTTTCCATCTTTTAAAAAAAGAGTTGCAATAAGTTTCCAGTTTTTTGCTTAACTTTGATGAAAAATATTGTACAAGCTCTACTTTACTGTAAATTATATTTTTCGTAGTTTTAATTAAGAAAAACGTTTATTAATTTTTACTATTTATAACGTTCGTGAGATTTAATAACATATTCAAAACATGTTTACGGCACTTAACTTAAATAATTGCCAGAATATTTGTCAGTAGCAGTAAACCAGAAGTCTGTTCTTGCAAACTTTTTCCTTACATATACTTTGGAAGAGTAAGTAGCAAACGGTGCCTTCCTCACTCAGACTACTAAACACCACTGTTTATCACAACAGAGACTTGTATCTAAACAGCAGCAAACTAAAACACAGGCATAGGAGTCCGTAGCACAAGTATAAAAAACCAATGGTGCAATTTGGTAACTTCTTAATTACAGTCGTAATTTTTAACGTTTCAAATGCACGTTGTTGACTTACAAAGTGTGAAATAGCTTCTCCTTGCAGTGCTGCCACCATAGTTGCGAGGAGGAAACTGAAATAAACTTCACACCCGAGAATAATGCTTACAAACACAGATTATACCTTCGCTTAATTTTTAATTATCTTATGAATTAATTTATATTATTTTAATACAGTTACGTTTAAAAAATGTTTATTCCATGTAACATAAAACTGTGCTCAGAGTTATGCGAATAATATAAATACAGAAGAATTTTTAGTACCTCATTAGGTGAATTATGTGGTGTTATTTAAGAGAGTCAAAGAATTTTCCATTTGAGATATGACCTTGAACACGTGACCAATGTTGTTTGCTACTAGGGAAAACTGAGTTATAACAGTAAAGCAAATTATAGAAAGTAATGCTGCAGATTGGTACAACTAGTTCAGTACATTTCTTAACCTGTAACTCTCCTGAAAATGTGACTTTTTCATTTAACCCCTTATTCCGTAACTCCACAGAAAGTTTTAAGTCTTTTGCAAAAATATGCCTGTGTCGTTGGGACTCGCGGTCCATGAATGTCGCCTTTGAACATTTCCGGTGTCGTAACAAAGTAGGCGATATGTGGGACAATAAAACAGATCTAAAAATCACGTGAAACTTGAGTCCCGTAACAAAACTATGTAACTCATCAAAATCATCATGCCGAACTACATTTAATCGGGCGATAAAAAACGTGTGCTAGCGCAAATGCCAATATGGACAAGTCGAATAAACAAACTATTTACTTATTCCAGGGGCCGCGATGGCTGAGCGGTTAGCCTGCTCGCCTCCCATCGAGGCGAACCGTGTTCAATACCCCGCCAGGTCACTCCCGGATTTCCACATACGGGAATCGTGCCGGACGATGCCGCTGGTAGGCGGGTTGTCTCGGGGATCTCCTGTTTCCCCCGTCCTTGCATTCCGGCGCTGCTCCATTCCCCCCTCATTCCGCCCTAATCGGCTCTCAGTACCTCGTTGTTAAGAGCAGCCCACGTCTATGAACTCAAATCTTATACTCCGACATAACATGTGGGCCTAACGCACCGTCGATGTGCCGTCACGTAAAATTTTAAATCAAAAACTTTGATACAGCCGAATAAAAATGAAATATAGAAGAGTAGCTTAAACGCTTTGATTGCGGTACAAAGTTACTGACAATTAAGACAAGCTAGAAGCGTAACCCCTATATTCGCAACTGCGTGGCAATCAGTTTTGCTGCTTTCTCTAATTCTAAGTACAATCGTCTTCTTGGTTCAAAAAACACCGGACACGCTTATTGTATAGCACAACGTTCATTACTAAATGTGAATGTAATGCCGAGTTGGAAAAGTCCCAATCAAATCTTATTTCGTGGGTAGAATAATACTTAATCCATTATCTTGTTCATTTGAGTAATTTAAACTCCGTGTGTGACAGACGTATTATTACGTTGCAGGCAACCGAATGAAAACTGCTNATAAAACAGATCTAAAAATCACGTGAAACTTGAGTCCCGTAACAAAACTATGTAACTCATCAAAATCATCATGCCGTACTACATTTAATCGGGCGATAAAAAAAAAGTGTGCTGGCGCAAATGCCAATATGGACAAGTCGAATAAACAAACTATTTACTTATTCCAGGGGCCGCGATGGCTGAGCGGTTAGCCTGCTCGCCTCCCATCGAGGCGAACCGGGTTCAATACCCCGCCAGGTCACTCCCAGATTTCCACATACGGGAATCGTGCCGGACGATGCCGCTGGTAGGCGGGTTGTCTCGGGGATCTCCTGTTTCCCCCGTCCTTGCATTCCGGCGCTGCTCCATTCCCCCCTCATTCCGCCCTAATCGGCTCTCAGTACCTCGTTGTTAAGAGCAGCCCACGTCTATGAACTCAAATCTTATACTCCGACATAACATGTGGGCCTAACGCACCGTCGATGTGCCGTCACGTAAAATTTTAAATCAAAAACTTTGATACAGCCGAATAAAAATGAAATATAGAAGAGTAGCTTAAACGCTTTGATTGCGGTACAAAGTTACTGACAATTAAGACAAGCTAGAAGCGTAACCCCTATATTCGCAACTGCATGGCAATCAGTTTTGCTGGTTTCTCTAATTCTAAGTACAATCGTCTTCTTGGTTCACAAAACACCGGACACGCTTATTGTGTAGCACAACGTTCATTACTAACCAGGTATATGTGAATGTAATGCCGAGTTGGAAAAGTCCCAATCAAATCTTATTTCGTGGGTAGAATAATACTTAATCCATTATCCTGTTCATTTGAGTAATTTAAACTCCGTGTGTGACAGACGTATTATTACGTTGCAGGCAACCGAATGAAAACTGCTNCTGTTCATTTGAGTAATTTAAACTCCGTGTGTGACAGACGTATTATTACGTTGCAGGCAACCGAATGAAAACTGCTGCCGAAGTAAAATTACTGCTCTCGTTTCCCCAAATAATGTGAATGTCGTAATGTTACTGCAAACTCTATACAGCTCAGTAAAACTCCTTAAGCTACAAAAAATCGGTATCGGGACAGTGGTCTTTATAGATTTTCCTCGCTCTGGATAGAACTGGACATCATTATCCAAAGTAAGGACCAGTATTCAGGCGACAACTTTTCGGGATCTGCTCACCAACAAAACGGCAAAATCAGAGAGGGATAGAAAATAAAATAGAGTGTAGCGGCATGGCGTACGTGCAGGAATGCCGGAATCCGGTCGTAATTTGGCGCGTGTGCGAAATAACCA
Organism: Clitarchus hookeri; assembly: GCA_002778355.1. Classification (NCBI taxonomy): domain Eukaryota; kingdom Metazoa; phylum Arthropoda; class Insecta; order Phasmatodea; family Phasmatidae; genus Clitarchus; species Clitarchus hookeri. Next base: position 138,648 of record NQII01000516.1, on the reverse strand, counting down.
TCGTGATTTCCCTCCGACAGCGGAGTCGGAACAGATCGGATCACGATAATGTAACTGCTGCGTCACGGTTCGTGATGTCGTCGCACACGAACGTTTTAACAGCCTGCAGAAGCCGCGCTCTCATTAAGCCCTCTCTCTCCGTCATCACCGCAAAACGTGTGTGGTCCAAACAGTTTCGTTTCGATCGCGCGGATACCAACACGACGCAAAATAAACTCTCATTTGTTTTGCTCCCAGCCTCAACTACCCCAGCCCCCATCCCCTTTGGAAAATAAATTGCAGGACTTTAAGTTTATTTTCATATTCGCTTTACTGGCAAATCACGTAGGCTGTTCGGAAAGTTTTAATTTGCCTGTAGAGCGGAATGAGCTGCAACTTTTTAGTTTGTTAATCGCAACGAACTCCGTCAGTGACGCGTGTTACAACATTTTTTCAAGAAAATTAAAAATATTAACTCGTCCAATCATTCCGATTTCAAGCGGTTGCATTTTAGCGATATCCACTACGTGACTCATATTTGTGCTGCAAATTTCGGAATTGATAGTTTCTCCAATTATTCCTCACGTGCTATTTAATTCTCGTGCTGTTGGCGGACACTGCAACTAATTTCCAATTAAAACTGCATTAATTTATTTTAACCTTGTTTCTGCGTCATGCATCTAGTTCCCTTTTCATGTTGCTGCAAAATTTCTAGTTTAAATAATTATTGATGGAACAATTGATTTTCTGCATTTTCAATATCATAGCCCACTTTTCAATTCCAAACAAACTTGACTAGTAATTGTTAATTTAATTCCGCTTATTTAATAAACGAGAATCCCGTTTTTGAATTCGTTTATACAGAAGAAGAAAACCACACAAATTCACGGATTAAAGTCTTCACCCCGACCTACATTAGCTGGGCAATTAAAAACGATAACAAATTTATATCATTTTTACTGTAACAATTACACATTATATAATACATTNCATTAGCTGGGCAATTAAAAACGATAACAAATTTATATCATTTTTACTGTAACAATTACACATTATATAATACATTAACAATAATGTTTGTGAAAAATGCAACACAATGAACACGTCGTTCATTGAAGAAGGCTTGCACATTCCTCGCCACATGTGGCCGGGCATTGTCCCGCTGAAATACGGCATGTCGAGTTGCCCAAAGGACGGGCAGCACCTCGGGCTCTAAAACCTCCCTGATGTAGCGGTTGCTGTTCTGATTGCCCTCAATACGTAGGAGTCGAGATCGCGTGTTGTATCCAATGGCGCCCCAAACCATCACACCTGGCGGTTGTCCGCTATGCCGCTCCACAACGCAGGCTGCCAGATTGCGGTCACCACGGTAGCGTCTAACACGTATGCGGCCATCACTGCAGGACAGGTTGAAGAGGGACTCGTCCAAAAACACTACATTTCGCGACTCATCTCGCCAGCGACGGCGTTCCCGTGTCCATTGCAAACTTGAGGCGACTGTGGTTTCTGGACAATGAAAGCCGACGCAATGGCATGCGTGCCACCAGCCCGCAGAAGACGGCGTCGAACCGTCAACGCAGACAGGTCCACACCCGTTGCAGTACTCCAGTGTCGAGCCAACACTGTGGACGAGGATGTACGGTCCATTACGGCCATGTGTACAAGATGGCGGTCATCTCATGATGTGTTCAAATTGCGTGGTCCAGTACCCGCTCGTCGCTGCGTGCGGCCCTCTTCTGTCCACTGGTTCTAAACACGCATCACTGTAATAGCAGCATGCCCGGTACGATCCGAAACGTCACGATGTGAGAAACCCATTTCCCGGAGACCAATCGTCCTGCCCTGTTCGAACTCATACACATGCTGATATGGCACCCTTTGACGTCGACGAGGTATACTGGCACTGGCTTTCACTTCGCTTAACGACCCTTCACTTACTGAGCTCACAAGAGAGGGCGCTGCTGTGCCTACATGTAAGCCATGTCTCTTCTCTCTACAATCGTAGTTACGTATTGCTGGTACGCTGTTCTACATATCCTCCTAGTGTGGATTCATTTGGGCCATTCTTTCTGTGTCTTGCAATTTTCTCAGTCAATAGTGCAATATTAATCGTAATGATACAATATATATATTTATTTAATGTAATGGTTACTTATTCTGAACGTACATGTGTAAGAGGACAAAGCCTTAAATGTTTATATTGAGTATGTATCTCAACAGTTTGAGGTCGTCATATACCGCGTTAACTGGCCTAGAACACAACTTTAGAAATGAATTGTTTGTATTTGAAGCTATAAGGACAACCTTGTGTGTGTCTTAATGTCAATAGCAGTTTCAACTGTTCATAATGTCCGCCATCAGCAGCAAGACATCGTCCGCAAGGCCGTAGAATAAAATAACAAATAGTAGCTACAGTTTTCATTGAGTGGATTCACAGACGGTCACAATTGCGTCTCTCATGTCATCCATTGTCCGTGGCTTTGTGGCGTGCACAGTGTTCTTCAGAGCTTACCACAGATCAAGATCCAACGGCGTTAAATATCGAGATCTAGGTGAATACTCAGTACTTCCCCGTCGGCCTATCCACCTCCCAACAAATGTAACCTTACATATTGGTGGTAATTTGGGGCTGCACCAGCCTACTGGAAAAAGCAATCGTCATCTGTGTAGACTTGGAGAACAGTTGGCAAAAGTTTTCCTGCAATATGTTAAGGTACCTTTCACCTGTCACCAATCCGTCAAAAAATAATGGCCCCACAAGTTCTCTGGCATATATATATATATATATATATATATATATATATATATATATATATATCGCACCCCACTCGTAAACATGGAAGACTAACTTCTTTCTCCACCACAGTACGGGTATTTTCACCTGTCCAGTGTAAATGTTGTGGCAGTTTGCAGTTTCATTCAATTTAAAGATTTCCTCATCGGATCAGATAATCACGCCAGTAAAATGTTTATTGTCGTTGCACATGTTCACACCCCACTCACAAAATTCGACATTCCTATCTGGGACGTCTTTAATGCATAGCGTTAAGTAACGTGGTAATGTAGGATCTCCAATTTCCTTTCTCTAAAATATGATGGAAACTTAATTCACTGACACTTTACTACCGTGAAGCTTACCGTGCTGACTTCGACTTCCCGGGCGAAGAACGTGCGAATGTGTGTCACATAGTCCTTACACTTCCTTTGCCCATTGTCTTTCTCTTCCTGCCGCGTCGTCATTTCTTCACATCACACACAGTTCCATCCCTCTCTAACTTTTAACTTCGTCGTGCCATTGTTACACGTGACTGTGGTGATTTGAATTATGCCCTCCTCGATCATGTTCTCGCATTTCCAATGTTACTTTAAATACGCTTACGTTGCTTGAAAGGAAACCTCGTCGCCTCCGCCATTTTGTCTACATTTGTAGCGCTGTCGCTCGTGGCTTCAAACGAAACCGTCAACAGCAGAACGGTTACACGCGTTCGCACACGCCCAACGTTGTCCTTATAACGTAAAATTCACGCAGTCCATCTGCTTGTCTAATATCTCTGTTATTCACGAACAAATAGGGCAAACATTAATTTGGGACTTCCGTTATTCCATCCCGGAAGCGTTCGCATTGACACAGCTCTTCTTTAAGAGCCCATTAAAAATATACCACCACCTTCTTTGTCTACAAATCCTATAAAGGAGGCACAGCAGGTGCTTTAAGGACGGCTTCAATGAAACATTTAATATGTGTAAGAAAATGAATGTACCGTGAACTTAACCTGTCTTTTTTTTAAAGCATTTTCTCAGCTTCGTTTGATTCTCCGCTTCGTTGCCTTTAATTCTTCCATTGCCTTCTAAGAAGGCGGTGGCTCGGAGGAACTCCTCGCGTCGTTCGTTCTTATCTGTAAACCCCCTTGAGAGAAATTATTCCCCATCGTGCCGTTCCTGGCCTCCTGCACCGAAGAAAAATTGAAGCTCGACTCTGCTTTTGCACACCGTTCCTTTCAACGAGGGCTTTTGCAGCCGCTTAAATCCTTCTGTGCCGAATGATATCATTATAAACCATCTTCGCTGGTAATAGGCTATATTAGGTAACTAAAATATAATTACTTGCTTCAGTATCATTTATATAGTTTTCACGGTTAATTCGGCAGTCTTGAAATATACCTTTGAAAATATCATATCCATGTCCTTTACTGCCCGTATTTTAGAGCACTTTTACTAGCATTCCCTTAGAAATGTTCGCGCTCATGCAGGAAAAGTAATTTGATGCTGATAACGGCGTTTTAGCACTTTGAAGTACTAGGCATTAAAATTATTTTTGAACATTTTACAAACACTTATTTCGAATCTACTTGCCAAATTTTTTTTGAAACATTACACGTAAAATATTTTTTTTTACAACACTCTGTATTATATATCTCCATATTTAAATTAATTAAAATAATATTTCTCGGTTTTTTTATTAGACATCAATTTTACACAATCCACGGTAATGAGAATTTGTAGTAATGAAAGAATAATTTAGGTGACTAGTTCCCAAATAATAGTTTGTAAAGTTATTTATATAACATATTTTAACAGCGTAAGTACAATTTAGAAAATAAGTTTACAATTTTGAAGACAAAATGTGCGCTGTTAGAGTTTCACTGATTTTCTAATTTTTATCATTAGAGACCCGAAAATTTCGTGATTTCATTTCAGGACAAGTTAGGCTTCAACCACATGTATGTTTGTTTGACTGTCTTTTCCAATTGGATCGCAGTTAGTAAGCCTCGCCCTGGATGAATTTAAGCCACTAACTAACCTGCAAGATAAAAATAACCAATTAACAACCAACTGATTCTGGAGTGCACAAAGGATTGTGGAGTCAGGCTTGTTACTAAATAAATCCGCGAAATTCCCGGGTTTCTCATCATTATTATATTCTAGTAATAGCAAAACTCATAAAAAAAAATTATCAAGGAATAAAACATTACTGTAAATTGACCTACATCGACACAGTATACTGTAAATGTATTACATACAAAGTCCGCAACTATTGGGAATCAGACATCTCGGCACACAATCGGCTCACGGCCAGACAGTAATGAAAGTTGGACAGCGTGGTGAAGTATCCATTGTGGTGTAGACCAATACAGGACATTGATAAGTAGGACTAAACAGGTTCAGGGTAATTTCGAGGATTGATTGACCTGATCTGCGTGAAAAGAAGTACTGAATCGTGCTGTCCCCTCAAGGTTGAAACTAGCTACTCAACGCTGCGGCAGCCAATGAGGGAACGGCTGAGTATGCACAGGACTGGAGGGTCAAGTCTGCAGATGGTTCAACTAAGAATAAGGAAAACCAACAGAACTGGTGTTAATATATAACATACGCTATCTTGTCCTGAATGCCAGAAAACTTGAACCGTCTCCGAAGTTTTAAAATTGCTATTTTTATAACCGTGAATATTGTATTTGCTGATATGCGTGTTAATTATTTTTGCTGTGTGGGTAAGGATAGAGACATTCCGCGAAAATACTTCAAGATAAGTTATAATTCGAAACACTGTGTGGTCGCTTTCCAAACTTGATTGGCTGGAATTCTTTTTGACACGTGTTAACTGTCGCCACACGAATCACGTAGGAGCCGTGCCGATGATGCTTGATTCTGAGTGGCCCAGTCAAATATGAAAAAGCATTCTCAAGCAGACAGCAACCAATGGCAATAGACGAACTGCTGTTGGGTGCCTGTAGTATTGAAGTCTACCGTGTTCTCGTATTTTTACGCGAAAAATCAATAGCTCTATATATGGGCATAAGTACCACCGACACGTGATTTTCTTTCAAAGAGTTACACAAACGCCGTAATTGGATATCCCATATGCGTAACTGCAGATATCTTATGCTTAAAGGCCACATGTCTTAGGGAGAATCCATTATGGCATTTGAATTGGCCAATCATAAATAGATTATTCCGAAACTAAGCGTCTCCTACTCGCAGTTGAACACCTCAATAATGGTAGTTCAAACCATCAGATGTCTAAATTGGACCTTACAGCACGCAAGTTTTGAAATGCAATTAATAGGGACTATTTTCGCGATATGAGGCTTGCCCTTATTAACTACACATTTGAAGTCAGAACAATTTTAATGCTACATTTCGTAGATGTATTAACGAATTCTTCAGATTGGCGATAATGTTAATTTTGCACGTGGAAGAAAGTCTTATTTGTTGTAACAACTCATTTTTCGCACAACTCAATCTGCGAAGGCTAGATTTCAAAACAATATTTCCGTCCAAGCAATTTACTTTTGCTTATTGACCGCGTGAGTGACGAAATTTGGGAGGCTCTTAAAAGCGAGGTTTTGAGAGCCGATGAGTATGGAGCAGCGCCGGAATGAAAGTGGGGGAAACGGGAGATCCCCGAGAAAACCCGCCGACCAGTGGCATTGTTCGGCACGATTCCCAAATGCGAAAATCTGGAACTGGACTGGCCGGGGATTGAACCCGGTTAGTCATGGTAGAAGGCGAGCACGCTAACCGCCCAGCCACCGTGACCCCTTATTGACCGCGTGTTTTAGTGAAAACACTTGTTATTACTTGAATAACCAATCACAATTATGTTACTCCCATACTGAACGTCTGTGGTTCCCGAAGAGACTCACAATGCGCGTAAAAAATAATTTATCCAATCATGAAAGTTGATCTGAATTAAAGTTTTCTGAAAAACAGCTAGGTAAGAAATCTTTTCGCGTAAACGGGTTGTCCCTACTTATTTGTATAGATTTATAATACAATTTAATGTATTGGTTCTTTAACAGTTACCTTATGTTTCTTAAGCTTCCTTTTCCTGGCATAATTGCATAAGTTTTTTCCCGTGAAGTTTTTATGTCTTCCACTCAATTTCAATATAACTCATTTTAACCCAGTGCACACATCTGTGTACACACATAATTAGGGCCCCCCCGTTTTTTAGAGAAAATATTTACACGAAGGCTAGACTCCAATGTCCTATGACTAGGGCCAGTGACTTTTCACAGTAGACTTCAATACTATATACACACACCTCAGCTGTTGTTATACCTCCACTGGCTGCTGGTGTCATGTCCGTTTTTGACCAAGCCACTCAGGACTAAGAAACTCCGACACCGAACCTTCGTGATTCGTGCGTAAACAGTTGAAACGGTTAACACGGGCCAGAACATTTTTCAGCCAATCAAAGAAGACGCTGGACGACCCTACAGTGCTTTGGACTGTACACTACCCCTACCTATGGCCTACGTGCATTTTTTCCTTTGGTTATTGGCCACGTGTCTTTTAAGGGGGGGGGGGGCAGTTCCTTACCTGACTGGGCCAATCAGAATTACGTAATTCCGACACCGAGTGTCCGTGATTCGCGGGCAGACACCTGCAACGTGTGACTGTTAGAATTATCCAATCACGAAAGTGGATCTGAGCTCTAGTGATTTGGAGTACAAGAAGTCCTGAAATATTTTCGCGAAAAACAGGTGGCCCTATAATACATAACTAGAGACCTGAAAAATTCGCTGTTTCATTTCGGGACAAGCTAAAATTCAAAAACTCGTACGTTTGTATTGCTTATTCTATTGGCCCACCCGTTAGTTTACACCTCCTGGACAACTCTGAGCCAATAACAAACACAGAATAAAATGTAGACCGAATCACCTTATTCCGCTAATACAACAGGCAACCAATGAACAGTGATATTTGCATTATTTTACATACGACAATGGAGTATAACCTACAGGTCATTGAACCCGCGAATTTTTCAGGTCTCTATACTTAACACATAGGAAGGTTTTATCTTGCCGGTAGAGTGCGTTGTCTTACTCAATGTAAAATGACTAGAGACCTGAAATATTCGCGAATTCCAAATATGCCGACATCAACTGCACATTGGTTGCCTGCTGTCACAGTGGAAGGCGGTGATTGGGCCAGAGTTCTCGGGGATATTTCAAACACCGTGTGGTCCAAAGGCTAATGTTACATAAATACGCGCGTTTTGAATTCTGGCTTGTCTCAAAATGAATCCGCGAATTCTTCAAGTCTCTACCAATGATTAGGGATGTACAAAATTTGCGTTGTTATTTGATAGCACGCTATGGTCCTTTCGCGGTTACTTCCAACTTTTCTCAAGTCCTGTTGAAGTTATATTTCCAGGGTAATCCTCCGCCTCGTTCAAACAAAGCCAAGTCTTGAACATTATACCAAAGGAATTGCACACCGCGTTCGTGCGCATTCAGTGTAGTCATATTTTGTTTAAGGACTATTTCTTACTGAACATTGCCAAAACACATATTTTCTCACAGTTTTTATTAATATAAATTGTAAATTTATTATTATAATAAATTATAAATAATATAAAAGTAAAAATTTCATTGAACTCAAAATAAGTTACTTATACCTTAACAGAAGTGTAAAACGCTTGTGATATATGGCGCATGTAGGCAATAACCAAACACGTCATACGTAAGGCGATTTTTAAAAGGTTAGTTTCATAAAGTGTGAACAACCCGCAAATAGACTATAGACTACTCTGTCCTACACTTACATGGGCGCAATTCGTCTTTTCGTTCGCTGCTGGCAACCATACGGCGTCATTACCTGTGTGATCTCTTTGTTGCATATTAGTCGATAAAGATGTCCTTGGTCGAATGGCAGACGTTGAATGAGCGCGCCAAGTACTGCAGTTTACCCTGCAGCCACAAAATAACGCGAATTTCACAGTGACCTGTCCTGTGGATAGTTTACTCGTAAACGTTGCTACTGTTCTATAATATGGATGACCTTTTTTTACTATAGTCGAGTCCGAATCCTACAGCTCACCTAGGCGAACCGGGTTCAGTCCCTGGCGGTGTCGCTCCACGTTTTTTGAAAGCGGGAATCTTGCCGGACGATGCCGCTGGTCAGCGGGTTTTCTCGGGGATCTCCCATTTCCTCCCGCCTTTTCATTCCGGCGCTGCTCCATTCTCACATTATTTCACCCCTTATCGGCTCTCAAGACCTCGTTGTTAAGAGCCCACCAAATCTCTTAACTAAACTAAACAGCCGTCCACAACGGGTTAAATTACAGTGCCCACGAAAATAGTTAATTATTTGCAACATTTGAACTCAAAAATTACAACTTTCAGTGAGCGTGTCCATGATCCAGGACGTGTCGCACTTGAAAAATGTTTATGGCCTGCTTGGTGTCAATGGCCGGTGTTTTTGAGCGCCTTCTTTGTGAGAAATTTGATTTGTTGTGAGTATTCCACCTCTTTCATTTGTGAATGATCAATGCTGATTTCAACGAACATCCAATAAGTTGTCCACTGATTGCGAGAAGCAATTTTGACACAAATGCAGATTACGTAAATATGTTAAACGATTGCAAAACCTGAGATTCGTAAACGAATTCGTGAATGAAAGGATCCAGATAGTGTTATATTTTCTCTAACCGTTTCGTTAATGTCACATTTACTTAATTTTTCTTCTTGACGTTATTAACACTTTCTATTTTACTCCAATTTATTTTCAGCTTTGTATACACACATGCATAGCTGGTTTAGAGCAGTGGTTTTGAAGTAATAAGAATTATTATTAACAGTTGAACTTGGATTATATGTATTTCATGTCAACTCAGCATCAAAACCAGAGAAATTTATTTTTCATGTGTTAAATTTCTTCTTGTTTACGTTGCACCTTCCTCACTCCCACAACTTTTTCCAGATAGTCTTCTAAGATATATCAGGTAAGGGAGATTTTCGAATTCCATTGTAGTGGACGCTGCCATATTTGGTTCGAAACTGAACATTTACATGATACGCATGTTAGAAATGTTGATATTGAAAAAAAAAAACGGCAATGTTTATAATGGTTGTTTATAAAGGTATAGTTTTACAAAATAACATATCAAACGAAAAATTTAGATTTTCTGTACTTCGAAATTCTATATTTTATGTATTAAATGACTTCATAAATGTAAAATTGCTTCGAATATTATATATTGAGAACACAAGGCATTAAAGAAAGATGTGATGCCTGTTTTCAGTGCATGTTGCCAAAGTAGACATAGTAATTTTGTATTCAATTTTTTAATTCAAAATAGAGCTTTTTGAATGAGTATTTTAAAAAAATTTATTTCCAATACCTGGAAAAATATACTGATTTCAATAAAATATTGTTGAAATATATCAACGTTTTGTATCGATATTTCGTTGATATAATATCGTCATTACGATACATCGATATTTTTTTAACATCACAAACGCTTGTCCCCATATATTTCAAATTGCAGTTAGAAAAAGATTCTCGGTTAGCAATTTCTCATTTTAGAGCATGGTAACAAAATTGTGCGAAAATAAAATGTACCGCATTACTAAGGGCCACCTGAATATCAGAAACAATTTCAGGACAAGTTTTGTTCCAACGCACTTTAGTTCAGAAACACTTTCGTGATCGGATTATTTAAATCGTCGCGCGTGTTATCTGTCTGGCCGCGAATCACGGACGATCAGTATCGGGGAGACCTATTTGTTGTTCGCTCACCAGCGTAGCAGACCATCTTCACGCAATGACAAGCTGCCAATAGTCAAATTATAACTGCGCGTGTACACATAGGATGTTGACGTCTAGCCTCCGCGTGAATATCCCCGCACAATTCTCCTCTAATGTAGTCCATTCACGGTTACTTCCAACTTTCCTGAAGCCCTGCTTAAGTCCTACTTCCAGGATATTCCTCCGCCTCATGCAGATAAAGCCTAACTACGTCTACCAAATTACACCAAAGTGACAACGCACCGCATTCTTGTGCACTTAGTGTAATCACATTTTACATTAGAACTATTTCTTACTTGGCACTACCAACATACCTATTTTCCCCCTGTTTTTATTCACATTAATTAAATATTACAAGTTAAATATTATAATTCATAGAGAGAATGTAAAGTAAAAATTCAATTTAACCGCATACATGCTTCTTTTATTTTTAAAGAAGTATTAAACGCTTGTGAATGCGATATACTTAGGAAACAAGGGAACACGTCATGCAATGGTGTGATTTTACAAATGTTTGATTTAAAAAGTGTGAAGAAACCGCGAATAGACTACACCACCCTGGGTCTATTCCCCGGCTCGCTCAAGACAATACATTTGTTTACCGAGAAAGTACAAAACGTTTTAGCTGGCGCGAGCTCGGGCTGAGNTTACACCAAAGTGACAACGCACCGCATTCTTGTGCACTTAGTGTAATCACATTTTACATTAGAACTATTTCTTACTAGGCACTACCAACATACCTATTTTCCCCCTGTTTTGATTCACATTAATTAAATATTATAAGTTAAATATTATAATTCATAGAGAGAATGTAAAGTAAAAATTCAATTTAACCACATGCATGCTTCTTTTATTTTTAAAGAAGTATTAAACGCTTGTGAATGCGATATACTTAGGAAACAACGGAACACGTCATGCATGGTGTGATTTTACAAATGTTTGATTTAAAAAGTGTGAAGAAACCGCGAATAGACTACACCACCCTGGGTCTATTCGCCGGCTCGCTCAAGACAATACATTTGTTTACCGAGAAAGTACAAAACGTTTTAGCTGGCGCGAGCTCGGGCTGAGNCCATCTCGTTGTATGTAGTCCATTCTAGGTTTCTTCGTATGTTTCTAAACGAGCCTTTGACACATCACCCTAGTAGAAAAACATGTCAACCTGTGCTTAAAATAACTCGTATAACAAGAGTATACAACACTGTGATTAACATTCAAGTATCGTATGCTTCAATAAATTAAACTTTAACATAGTATCTTCTGTAAATTGTAATATTTATTTCGTATTTCATACGAATTAAAAACAGTGAGAGCAGCGATGTGTTGGCAACGGCTAGTAATAAATAGTTTCACAGTTAAAGTATTGTTTTATCCTAGTTTTTCTGGTATGTTATTTGTAAATTAAACGTTGCCTATTGATATATTAAAATTTTTAGGTAGCACTGAAGGGAACATATTTTATTGTTACAATAAAAAATATCAGCGGAAATTACGGTACGTAGGTCCTAGTGACATAGTATTTTTTTTTTTTTCGTCTGAGGAAGAAACGAATAGGCGAAGCGGGGTTTGTCGCTCTCTTTCTTTCTTTCTGTATCTCTCTCGGGAAGTTTCACCCCGGCAGTCCCCGCAGGAAAATTATAAGAGTTTTCAATTTTGGCATATTTAATACTTATTGCAGCAAAAATAATGATTTTTGAATTTTTTTATTTGCAACTGGAACAAGATTTCATTGTTCACGGCGGGACGGTTACAAATCTCAAGTTGGCAGAACTGGCGACTGGCGACGTGGCATGGCGTGTTGTTCATAGAAAAGAGATACCGAACGAAGCGTTCCACATCAAGTTTGAACACGTTGTGATTTTCAAACATAACCTAGGCAATTTACGATGTTGTGATGAATCTGTTTTTCCACGGCAGGAATAAACATACTCTAAAGTGCGTCGTGACCGCTGTGTGTGAAATAGTATTATTGTCTTCGCGTTACGTTGGACCGGTGTGTTAGTGTTTGCAAATATTTGACGTGCGAAATTTATAAGCTTTAACCGGAAACTGTTTTCATGACGAAATTATTTTTTTGAAAGTCACGTCTGCTTATTTATCACAACGTAACTTTACCCTCGGTGTTTGAAACACAATTATGTAACGTGCTTACGTTTCTGTGATTTGAAGGTTTGCCAAAATCCCACCAAAATAATAAGCGCAGCCAGATAAATTTAAATAAATAATTAAATAAGCCAAGCAAACAGTAAGTACCAATGCATAGAAACATAAGCGGAATAAAAGTTACTGTAAGCCCATTTGTGTGCATGTTAACCACTATTTTGCTTGATTCAATTTACTGTGTCTTTTCGTTCGACTCGTTGTTCCTCCGTTTTAATATTAATTACAACTTAGGCCGTCTTTTTAAATAAATAATCCAACATATATCAATAACAAGAGGTTACATACTACAGTGCTTGCGCCCGCAGTTGTAACAGGGTTAAACAGAGTCGCGGAAAAATATTAACGTGTATTACGTGTAATGTGGTATGTCGCGTATAACACATGTGTTTACAATGCAAAATAATAACTTAAAGAACTATCGCCAATACAGACATTGTTTAAAAAGTCATAAAACTGACCTAAATATGGTTGTAGGCCTAAATTGTGAACATTTATACGAAATGGTATTCGAAATATGACAGAATTCTTTGAACAGCTGAAAACAGTAAACGAAGCATTTGGCAGTTAAAACGTATTAGTCACATGGCAGTGTTTATGTATATATGTAGCGGAAGGATACGTAATCGGTCACATAAAGTAGAACTTTAGAAGAACTTCAGAAAAGTGTGAAGTAACCGTGAATGGCCTATAGTGTGTTCGTCGTTTCTTCACACTTTTTGAATCAAACCTTTGAAAATATCAGCCCGTGTATGGCGTGTTGGGTTGTTTCTTATATACGTTATGTGTAGCGACTGGAAATATTCGCTAATTTATTTTAGGACAAGATACACTTCAAACACATGTACATTTCTATTATGTTTGCAATAGGATAGCAGTTTATTAGACACGCCCAAGTGAGCTCTGTAAGAAAACAAACAACAAATCCCGCGCCACCTGGGGGCCGCGGTGGATGAGCGGTTAGCCTGCTCGCCTCCCACCAGGGCGAACCAGGCTCGATCCCCGACCGGGTCACTCCCGGATTTTCGCATAAGGGAATCTTGCTGGACGATGCCACTGTTTGGCAGGTTTTCTCGGGGATATCCCACGCGCTTTCATTCCGGCGCTGCCCCATACTCTCTTCAATCACTCTCATCGGCTCTCAAGACCTCGCTGTCACTTATCCGCGCCACCTGGCCTGAGGTATAACTGGCAACACACTGGGACAGTAAGTAGCCAATGAACGGAAATCTAAGGCTCGAAAACACGTAGGATTGTAGTGTCTACCCTGCAGGTAGTTTAAACCGCGAAATTTTCCTGTTGTATATCTCAAGCGTTTTACACTTGTATTAAAATTAAAATACCAAATTTTTTGTTAAATTGTAATTTTATGTATATCCTATTTTTAAAATAAAAAAAGGTTTAATTTAAAATTAGTATTAAAGAAAATAGTGAGAAAAAAAAGATGTTAGCAATACATAGTAAGAAATTGTTCTTATGCATAATAGTATTAAATTTGATGCGTACGAATGTGGTGCGTTATCACTTTGGTGTAGTTTTGTAGAGTTAGTTAGTCTTTGTTTGCATAAGGCGGAGGAATATTATGGAAGTATAACTTTAGCAGGGCTTCAGAAATGTTGGAAGCCTCCGCGCTTGGGCTGTAAGGAGTCACGTCTGCTATAATGATCTCTTTGAGATCGACTTTAATTTGCGGTTTTAGGTGTTGCGAACAAAAAAATTGTTTGATGCGTGCTGTACAAGTCGGCACAACCCCTGTTTCGTTGTCACAGCCCATTAGCTGAAGACTACATGTCTGGATACAGTTATATGAACCAATTATGGCCTATACTAGTAAGACGGTGTGCGAATCATTGAGCTTTGAAGTGTGCAGAACAGAATTAAAATGTTCTACAATTGCGTAATATTAAAAATTGTTTACATTGGGTCTGAACGGATTAAAAGAAACCGTGTGATACTTTAATGTTAATCTTTTTTCAGGGCATAAATAAATGTCGATATTTTGTTGCCAATTTATATAATTGTTTACGTTAACATGGATGTGGTCGTTGATAAGTGTCAGTCAGCAAAAATTGCTGAAGTAACCCTCGATTTACAATAAATATTATTCTGTAAAACATTATTTTAAACTATTGCGACAGTGCAGCACAGAGAAAAAAATATGGTTGTATGAATTATCTAGACTGTTAAAATAGGGAGAGTAATTTTATTACTTTTAGGTGCCATCTAAATATTAGCATATATAGAAATACGAACAGAACTGTTTGTTTTATTCCCGCCTGCGATTGTATATTTGATAATGTAGGTATGGTCACTACAGCAGAGCATTGCTCTCCTGCTACAAAACAGACAGCATCTCCAACAGAACCACTTCAACAGCTCTCAAGGCGGAGTGGCACGTTCGCAATTACACCCAACAATACGGAGCAAATTGTACGAGCAGCCATTCAGAGCTCTTCTCGCTGCTTCTGTTTCACTCGCGTTGTTTGCGCGGGCGAAGTTAAGCCGATATCAACTAATTCTACATACACACACACAACGCGGGTATTACCCACAATTCGATGCGTCGTGTGCAAAACGATCAAAATGGCTGCCATTTAACCCTTTGAGTGGGGTACAGATTTACTGGCATTCAACGCAAACTAGAAGTGAGCCTCCTACATTCACAACTGCATTACCATCAGTTCTGCCGTTTTCTATATTCCAATTTACAACCGCCCTATTGGTCCATACACTAAACAACTTTCATTACTGGCTTGCTCTCTGCCGATATAACGTTGAGTTGAAGGTGTCCCAAATAATTCTTCTTTCCTATTTAAAATAATGTCTAATCCATCCTAATAATTTCAGCTTTTTACACTTTGAGTGTTGTTGACGTAATATCACTTTGTATGGAACCTTACATATATTTCAGACGAAGTAATATCTCCTCGCGTGTGTCTGTAAAGTATGCGTATGTCGAAATATTGCGGAAAACTCCACACAACTCAGTTACATCTAGACGACGTAATATTACTTCGGCTAAGTGTTATAATGACTTCTCTAGGGATTATGTACCACGAGAAAGAAATACGATATTTATTTCATGCCTCGAAAAAAATATACAAATGTATAGGAAATGAAAAAACAGATATTCATGAAAAATTTTAACGTATTCATAACGCAGTTAATTTTAAGGGTGCTGAACCCCAAAAAATTCATTATTTTATATTTGTACGAAACACCGTTAAACTTATAGACATTACTTATTGGTACTCTTTCCTCGCATAAATTAATTTTAGATTTTATGGTTTTTGCATTATGGCATGTCACAATCACAATTTTTGTGTTTTCGGGACGTACAAATAAAATAAACTAAATCATTTACAGAGAGTTTGACAAGGGTGGTTGAGAGATCATGTATTATTAATTAATTTGTAGGTTTTCTTAGCAAAACTTATTTCACAAAATTATCATAAAATTATACAAATCAAAAATATGCAAACATTTCCTTATTTTTAACAGTTCGTGAAAATTGCGAAAACATTTCACAGCGTTATTTTTATAATTTGTTGAAGTAACTCATGGTATATTATTTTAACTTGAATTATCTCATTTCGGTGAGTGAGTTAGTTTTAATTATTTGTGCGTCCTGAGAACACTAAAATTGTGATATTGACTGACCATAGTATTAAAAAATATGCCAACTAATTTTTTATGCGAGAAATTATTACTTGTGAGTAATGTTTGCAAATTGAACAACATTTCTTATAAACCTAATATAATAAATATTTTGGTTACCTAGGCTTTGCCTCTTTTGCAGAAATTCTTCGATTTCGCGTAATAATTTCGGATTCAGTGTAATTAATGACAATTTGCGATTATAGAAAATTTGCATTATATGAGTTGATTATTATTTTTGTTCTTAATTTTCGTTGTGTGTTATCTGGTTGTTGTCAAATAGCAGAAGCAAAATATTTATCTCTAAGTTCCTGCCTTTTTGCAAGCAGGAAATAACACACAGTGAAAATTACATAAACAAGGATTAAACAACTAGTAAATTGTAACTTTTCCATAATCAAACGTTTCTAATAATATTTCTGAATCTGAAATGATGACAGGAAAACGAGAATTTGTACATAATAAATGAAACAGAGCCTTAAAATGAACGAACACTCGTTTACTGACATGTGATGGATGGGGACATCCGAGTTTCGCGAAAAGATTTTCGCGCATGCTAGACATTAATACTCAGCGCACACACCAGCAGTACTATTTTGTTTATTGGCAGCGTGTGTCTGTGAGGAAATATTTTCTTACTTGACTGGCCAATAAGAATTAAATTCCTCCGATACTGTACTTCTGCAATCACCCGGCCAGACGCCTAAAACCCGAAACACCTAGATATTCCAATCACGGATGTGGATCTGAGCTAAAGTGTTGTGAAATTGAACTGGTCGTGAAATGTTTTCGCAGAGACCGGTGTCCCTAAGTATAGCAAGTCCGTCGCCTTTCCCCATAGACGAAGACGGATGGGGCTCCCGAGTTGCATAACCAATCAACTGCTTCAAAACCGACGACGTCATCTATCTCATCGCAGCAGCCCTCATAGCAGCAGCGCATCAATGTGTCGTCAATATTCTAAAATAATCCCAAAAAGTAAATCACCAATCAGAGCAGCAACTCCTAGAGGCATGCGGGCCCTTCCAGGTTCATCACCAGAGGGTTCGATCCCGAATCCAGTAACACGCACCAACACCTTCTCAAAATACTCGACCTGCCGGACGATGCTGCTGGTCAGCGGGCTTTCACGGGGATCTCCCGTTTGCCCCGCCCTTGCATTCTAGCCCTGCTACATTATCACCTCATTTCACCCTCAGCGGCTCTCAAGACCTTGATGTTAAGAGTAGTCCAAATCTCTCAACTCAACTCATCTCATCTCGTTGGAGCGCTGAACCTGTCCTAACTACGGGGTGTACCACGCGGGAGGCGCCAAGTCTCCCTGACAAGTCCAAGTGGAGTTCATCACGAAGAAGCTTCCCTCATCTTATCAAGCCCAGCGACCTGCGGCTGCTGCACCAGCGTGGCAGTTCAACACACCTGCGGATGCCCAAGAAGACTCCTTCTCGCTGCTCCACGCAGGTCCAGTTTGCTTAGCCTGCAACCTCATCAACCGCCACACACCCCACAGTTACAGAACCATCAGTCCCATCTGCCAAACCTCGCTTTCCCCCCAGGGAGGCTGACTTCACCTCATCACTTCAAAACATCCACGTCCTCTTCGAACAGGTTCGCCAGTACCTCCCACTCATCAATCATACAGCCTCCCTTCTACATCGAGCAATGAGCTCTGCGAGAAAAATCCAAGATCCTTATACAAATCCGGTCCGAGGCCTTCTCCTTTACAGTTATAAAAAGACACGAACACAAATAATAGACTGCCAGCATGCAAACAAGAAGGAATGGCCAACAAAAATAGCGCGCCCAGTGTTGTGTGAACCAAATATAACTGTTGTAAATGGGGAAACCAATACAAACAAGACTGATGGTCACGGAGCCGTGAATAAAGGAGACTCATTTCCAAGTGAATCTCTACCGCACTCAAAGTATTAATCGCATGGAATGAGAAGGAAGTGCGGATAATTTTTTTAAAATTATAAGTAAACGATTTTGAAAGATATTTAATAGCTCTAATGGGTAACAAACTTTAAATAACTGCATATATTGGACTGCTGTGTAAGTCAGGAATGTGATGAACCAATATTAACATTAAGATTTTGGTTCAAACACGAGGGTTTATTACAAATAGCAGTGCCCGTGCAACATACTACAGTCCAGCGCAATCACAGGATTTCGTAGTAGGTATCCTTTATATTGAACTCTCGCCACCTGACGAGTGTTTTTCTTTATTAATTAGTCTATCGCGCCAGGAGCATGCCTGTGAAACTTAACATTAACTTATAATAACACTCATGGGAAAAATTACAATTAGAACTTAATTTTCTGTGAACTCAAATTAATGAAAAAACAACAACCTGTCGGCATCATTCTCCAGAAACGAAAACAAATCATACGCTTACATAAAAAAAACATTTAAAAAAATTTTAATTTATAGTTTTTGATTTGAATGGTTCATACTCATTAATCAAGAACGAAAGTTTGAAGGGTGACTTTGGGGGCGCTGCGCCCCCCCCCCTTAAGGGGTAGAGTGCTGGAACAAAGTTTGTGCACACCTTTGAACCTTCCTCTTTCGATCCCCCACCGCCCCCTTCGAAACACAGCNGAGTGCTGGAACAAAGTTTGTGCACACCTTTGAACCTTCCTCTTTCGATCCCCCACCGCCCCCTTCGAAACACAGCCACCCATGGAGGAGATGCAGTGACCGGAGGGGTCTGTTTTCAATCATTTTCGCCTCTGGAAGCCGCCGTTTTCGATGGATTTCGNGAGGAGATGCAGTGACCGGAGGGGTCTGTTTTCAATCATTTTCGCCTCTGGAAGCCGCCGTTTTCGATGGATTTCGTCAGGATTTGAGGGAGGGCTGTCTCTTTGAACACTCCCTTGGTTCACAGATAGTTAGGCCCTTTTGAATAAATTTCGGTAACATAATAGTATGCCATAATATGTACCATAAATATGGTACAAAGTTACTTGGTCCATATTTCGCGTACCATAATTATGGTACATGGTACTATGGCCTCAGTATTTGTACGATAATTTTGAAATTCGTACCATAATGGACTCTGCACCGCTCAACTTTACCTTTAGGCCTGAAATGAACATGGTTGAGCCGTACAAGTATTAAATCTACATAAATATCGGTATTTCATACGATAATTTCGGAATTCATTCGGAAATAGATCCTNGCCGTACAAGTATTAAATCTACATAAATATCGGTATTTCATACGATAATTTCGGAATTCATTCGGAAATAGATCCTTCACCTACCAAGCTTATCGCAGGCCGTATTTATGACGTGGGTCTCAGGTTGCACGCATGTACATGCCTCATCGTTCTTGAGTAACAACGCGGGTTATGCGGGCCTCCTAGGAAAACATTCATAGAATTACACTCTGTCAAAAAAAAAGGGTGGGTTTCAAATTGCACCCGTTTACCTGCCTCGCCCAAGGATAGTGAACCCGCGGATTCCGCGGNAAAAAAAAAGGGTGGGTTTCAAATTGCACCCGTTTACCTGCCTCGCCCAAGGATAGTGAACCCGCGGATTCCGCGGGCCGACCCCAGGTAACTAATAATTGAAAACCAATGGATAGGAAATGGTCGCTTGAGTAAATAGAGAATTGTAAAGACTACCCCACTGGCAAATCAATTCCATACATATTCATGGGGTTTGTTAATAAATATATATGTTTTATTCAGGGAAATTATTATTTCTGGACTATAGTGTTCTTGAACTATACCGTTCAACACTAGCTGAGCAACGACATATTAGTTTTGTTTTCAAGGACAAGGAAATATTGCAAGCAGCGTTGTTCAAGGTATACACGAGCTACGTCCTTCCTGCGTCAAGTTAAACAAAAGACGTTAATTAAGGTAGTCTGAGTAAGTTTTCTTATGTTGTGTACTGTCATTTGACCTCGATAAAAACTCAGATCGCAGCAGGCTGCTCTGTTCTCTTCTCATGCAAATGACGGACACTTGTTTGACTCTTAAACTTACACATCAATTTTTAATTTCAACTGCTGCAACCTCCTCTTGCCTAATAGTAACTTACACAATAGGACCAATGACAATAATTGCAATTGCTGTGTTGCACGAGCAGCAGCAGTCATTTGCAAATTCCGACTCGTCAGCTTTTCCCAGTAGGGTTAACCACGAGAAAGACATGTGATCTTGTTTGCCCTGCTGTCTGACCGACTAAAGCAGTGACCATAGTGGTGCATATTCTGCAGAACGCCAAACAGAAACGAATGTATGTGGTTCGATGTATTACGCTGTTTAACACTTTCAACACGAAACGCGTATGCCATACGGGCAGAAAAATTTTTATATTCCTTCGTTATTTTTACAACCTCATACGAACATTTATTTTACTTTATTCTTGGGGCCACGTTGGCTGGGTGGTTAGTCCGCTCGCCTTCCACCAAAGCGAACCTGGTTCAATCCCCGACCGGGTCACTCCAGGATTTTTGCATGTGGAAATCGTGCCGGATGATGCAGCTGTTTGGCGGGTTTTCTCTGGGATCTCCCGTTTCCCCGCCCTTTCATTCCTGCACTGCTCCATACTCACCTCAATTGACTTGTCCCAAGGACGCTCCCAGCCAATAGCAAAGGCTCACTAGTTGAACAATCAATCTCCACTGAAGCAACCACAAAGATAAATGACGCCGTATAGTTGTCAATAGCCAATTAAATCACGAATTGCACTGACAAATGTATAGGGCATTCACATTTATCATGTTACTAAATAATAACGCGAATTTTGCATGTCTCTAGTCATAAGGCTACCCCAAGCTAGGATTCACAGTTCTCTGTAGACTCGAGAAGATGTCCCCTGTTCACTGGATGCCGCCACAGGCTAGACACATTCTCTTGTTCCACCGGAATGAAGACGCCAGAGTTCTGAATGTTCACTATTTGCTCTTGAGTCCTGCTGACGTTATACTTTCAAGTTATTCCTCAGCCTCATGCAATCAAAGGCTAACCAAGTCTAGAAAACTACACCGAAGGGGCAACGCAACGCAATTTTGCTCACTCAGTTTAATAATATATTACATCAGAACTATTTCATACTGATATTTCCAAAACAACTATTTTCTATCTGTTTTTACGTGTATCAGTTAAAAACTAATTATAATTTATTTATTTAATATTAGTTAAAGTGCAAGATGAATATGTTTATATAGCTTTTATGTGAACATAAATATATAACGCTTGTGGTGATGCACAACATAATTAAGGAAAAAAACACGTGATACGAGGGTTGAGTTGAGTTGAGAAATTGGGGTGACTCTTAACGAAGATGTTTTGAGAGCCGATGAGGGTGAAATGAGGTGAAAATAGAGCAGCGCCGGAATGCAAGGGCGGGGGAAAGCCGTAGATCCCGAGAAAATCCGCCGATCAACGGGATCGTCCAGCACTATTATCACTTGCGAAAATCCGGAGTGACCCGGCCGGGGATTGAACCCGGTTCGCCTTGTTGTAAGGCAAGCAGTCTAACCACTCATCCACCGTGGTCCTTACGTGATCCATGGGGTGATTTTTCAAAGGTTTTTTTTTTTTTTTTTTTTTTTTAAAAAGTGTGAAGATACTGCGAGTAAACTATAACATATACTTGTATGCCGTCTACTTTGGTAGTGAATTATGACGCTAGTGGGCGAACGGAGCACACCTCTGTGTTATTAGCTGTTCTGTGACGTGGGTCTGTTTATCCATTGGCTTGGGAGCCTTGTGGCTGCCTGGCGTGGTAACCATGGGAGCATGAAGGGCGGATCATTGGATGGTAATTTTATGGCCTATAATAGAGATGAAGGGCACGTGAAGCGAGTAGGGTGGTTAATAGTTTCCCCGCACTCACGTGCTCAGATGTGGGTCTGCGCTGGTTTAATCCCGTGCTGTAAACTTCCTCTCACGTACACACACACACGGTGGCTGACGAGATTGCTGGATATTTGCCCCGCGCATCCACTTGAGTGCGGCAAATACTCACCATCAGTGGCTAATTATGGCTATTTTATAGCATTCACACATTTATTATAGCTGAAATAACCGTTTGGCATTAAAAAAATTGCCGCTTGTAACATATTTACACAGTGTTATTACTGTATTCCCTATAAAAGTAACTCGTAGAAGGAACGGCGTAATTTTGGAAATCATAAACTTATTACTTTGACTAAATAACAGTGTTTGTGATTATGAAACACATGAAGATCGGAAATTCCTTTCAGTAGGAAACGGTGAGATAGACGAAAACGGTGCCAAATAACTCTTTAAATTAAAAATTAATTTAAGATGTAATTTGATTGTTAATTTTGATTTATTTTAGAAAAAATTAACTGTAACTTATAAAACATTATTTTCAATTGTATTATGCTATGTTTCGTTTTAGTAGAATATTCGTCACAGTGTTTGAAATTTCATAAATATATTTTGGAAACTTTGAAAATTTATAGTTGGCGAAACTCAAACGCATAATAATAACTTAGAAAGGACATACTTAAGTAACCAGTTTTATTTGTTACTTTGTCCTTTTGCACAATTATACGTGGAGTAATTCATTAAATGAAACGGTAATTAGTAGCTAACATTAGTGTAACTAGGGAAAGGAAAATTTCGCGCTTTCATTTCAGGGCAATATAGACGTCCAACACGTGTGCACTGAAGTCACCTTTGTAGTTGGATCACAGTTCATTAGACACGCCCTTGACGCCTCTAAGCCAATAGCAGACTGGCAAGGAAACAAGTAGCGAGTGCCGTACTGCCAGATGTGGGGTAACACTGGCTACTCTCTGGAGCAGCAGCCAATCAACAAACACCTGAGGCTCGAGTGTACACAGCACTGTGGAGTCTAGCCTACATGTCATTGAACTCACAAGATTTTCCTATCCCTATGTGAAGCTCAGGCTCTACGATGCAGCCCGCAAAACTTTTATTGGGAAACAGTTGGCCGATGTTTCAAAAAATTGTTTGAGACCAATGTTTTACTTACATTGCTATGTTAACGCAGATGAAATCCTTCAAAATTTCAGTACTCGCTCCAGTCGTTTAACAGTTTCAAATCGATGCACGCATGGCAAACGGTCAATGGTTCCTAATATTTGTTCTCTTTAAGAAGTTCCTATAACCATCTTTACCACATTATTCTTTAGACCAGTAACTAATGAGAATACTATTTCTAAAAAACATGGGTGCGTGTACTAACGTACGCGCGTTAGAAGTTGTACTTGTTTGGCGTGACTAAAATAGAATTTTATTACGTATGCAAGTAATTTATGTAAGTAGGAAAACGATAAAATGACCGAAGAAAGACAGCGCCAAAAGAAGTGTATACTTTCAAAAACCTAAGTGTGAGAAATAATAGTCTTAAGCTCTGTTACTAGGCAAACATAACAATTTGTATTTCAGTGTTGTGTCGTACCCCTACCACGTTCACTGACGAATTTCGTTACACTGTGCGCGCGCAACTTCTGTTGCACACTAAACTTTTACCCTCAGCGCGCCAAAATAAATATGACTTCAAAAATGTTTCCCCAAACTGTATCGTGTGGCCGAAAGAAACTGCTGCATCATAAAATATGCGACTGAGCATGACGNCAAAAATGTTTCCCCAAACTGTATCGTGTGGCCGAAAGAAACTGCTGCATCATAAAATATGCGACTGAGCATGACGTAATGATTTACACTATCCACTAGGACCGCTAATATCATTGGTGAACTTGAAGGTAGCCATGCCCTCTAGAACAGCCGACCAATAACAGGTAGTTGTTGCCACAAATAATAAGTTCTGTGTTAACACGTGAGAAAATACGTAGCGAGAGCAAACTGCAACAGCCAATTAAACGTTTTTCTTTCTACTAGCGCATACAACCCCACACATTTCACATCTAGCCTGTTGGAAACAATGATTTCACCACAGATATTCACCAAATGTTGAATGTGTTACGTTTTATTGCAATGGTTATAGATGGTGGAAAATCGCGAAAAATTTTTGAGCCAATATATCTTCTATAAAACTCTAACTAGTTTATTCTTGCATGATTGGATGGACAATGTTTTGACTCGGCAGAGTTGTTTGCAAACCAATCACGAAAGTTTTGCCTTACGGTATCATAATCCTCATTGGCCCAGTGAAAATGGTAGTATCTTCATACATGTATGACAGTGAGTAAGGAAATGGAACTGCCGGACACGTGTACATTGCTTTGCATCCTAGACAACAATCATCTTTTCCCGCGATAAACNGTATCATAATCCTCATTGGCCCAGTGAAAATGGTAGTATCTTCATACATGTATGACAGTGAGTAAGGAAATGGAACTGCCGGACACGTGTACATTGCTTTGCATCCTAGACAACAATCATCTTTTCCCGCGATAAACCACCATCTCTAGCAAAGGTTTCTTACTAAAATAAATTTGGTTTACTAGTTTGCTGCAATCGTACAAAAGTGTCCCCTGTCCCGCCCCCTCACTAGGAAATGTCCGCCGAGCGACTTGTGCTTTAGAATCAACAGTTCTTTGCATCCTTCAGTCCCAGCTCCTTCGTTTCTGCCCGAGTTAGTAGCCAGTTTTATCTCAGACAAAGTAACATTCTTTTGTAAGTATCATCTTAACTCTGGGTCATCCAGGGTTAGTAAGCAAGACTGTCCTCCAATTAAAAAAAACTGAAATATATACAGAGGTTTTAAGTTTATCTTGTCTTCTAATTAGTTTGCAAATTTTCCACTGGAAATTATTTGTATCCACTACAGATTTGTTTGTATGATATCTAACAGGTGATTGGGGAAAAGTAAGAGCGGGGAGGAGGGGGAAGACTTTAATTATCCCAATTCTTTGTTCAGTACAAATTAAGTTTACATAAAACTATTTCAGAACTTTTTTATTTTGAAAAAAATTCCGTAATTTTAACTTAACCTAAATAAATGTTAAAATCAATTATTAATTGTTATTGAATAATTATTTAATTAATTATATTACCAATATTATTGTATATTTCGGAAAATACAAGGGCGTATTATATTTTTGATGTGTAGGGACACCCCAATTTCGCGAAAAGATTTCACGGCCAGTTGTACTTCATAACACTTTAGCTCAGATACACTTCAGCGATTGAACGATCTAGGTGTTACGCATCTTGGGTATCTGCCGGCGAATCACAGAAGTACAGTAGCGGAGTAACCTTATTCTGATAGGCCAGTCAAGTAATAAACTGTCTTCTCACAAACACACGCCGCCAATAAGCAAAAGAATACTGCTGGTATGCCTATAAGGTATTTAAATCTAGCATGTGCGGAAATATTTTCGCGGAATTCGGGTGTCCTTAGTGATGAGAGATAAACAGTTATGTGGTCACCCCAGGTTAAGTGTATTAACCACGGTCGTTTCTAATAAAATGTGCTGTAGTGACATAAATAATATTTATTTCGAGTCGGTTGTACCAGCGAATAATAGTATTACTGCATGCAAAACTCCACGAAACAAAGCGTGCAGGGTTTCAGGCATGTGTTGCTGTGGGATACCTTGCAGTACTCGGCACTCACCGCCGCCGGCGTTCGGAGATAACTTCCGGCGCCGGGCGAGCGAGCACCAAGTGGCTTCGTTTGACGGCTATTCACCATCCCAGCACGTCATCACTCAACGCCCGCTGCCGCATCACTTAACACTGACCCCTCTCATCGCCTCAGCAAACCCTCACTCGGCCAGCCCGACCACTTTTCCAAACCAGCNCCCCTGCTCTCCCCCCTACGGTACTTCCCAGTTTCACGCCTCCCCTCCATACTTCACGCCATCACGAGGTTTAAGTCTGACTGTTGGGTCGATGGTATAGGCCGTTCACAACCGAACGTGTCGTTACAGTACATTTCTTTACTCGTTCAAAACTGGCAGTAATAAAATATGGCGTATATTACGAACTATCTGTTCTTAAGTAACTGCTACAAGAATTGCCTAAAGCGCGCCACAATTTGCCAGTCTCTTATGCGAACTTTTCCGTGCATGTTATCAGTAGAGCCAGTGACTTTTCGCGTAAAAATCGGAGCACACAGTAGACTTCAATAATATATACACACCTCAGCTGTGGTTATACCTCCATTGGTTGCTGGTGCCTTGTCCATCTTTGACCAAGCCACTCAGGACTAAGTAACTCCGACACTGAACCTTCGTGATTCGTGCGCAAAAGGATAACACGAGCCATAACATTTTTTAGTCAATCAAAGAAGCTGGACGACCCTATAATGATTTGTACTGTATTTCGTCTCGAAATCTTTTCGCGAAATGTCACTGCCCCTAGTTATCAGGTACGCATTTTATCGTGTACGTAGGTTACCAAGCACACGTTGTTTCGGGATGGTGTACTGTGTTTTATGTTACAGTGAAATTAACTTTGGATAAGAATAAGCTAGTTAAAAAGATTTCAATTTTCCGGAATTTTTCCATAGAGGATAATGAACTTACAGGATGGAAATTGTGTAAAGGAAAACTAAGTAATATATTCATCGTATTTTAATCTTGAAAAAACTGCACCGTTGCCAAATCTAAACCAAGAAACAGAATTTTATCTTAAATACATGTTTTAAATAGAATTAAAATTGTACAATTTATAGGGAAAAGCAGAATCAAAGCCCTGGCAAATATTTAAACTGATACTAAAAGTACCTTATAGTTCGGTAGTGTACTCGTTTGCTGTGCCGTTTTCCAGAGGGTATCAGATACAAAGTAACAGGTTGATACTCTATGAGCCAGCTCACAGTGAACTGAGCACTTTTGAAAGCATTGTGTAAGATCGACTTGTACGGACAATGCGTATTCTTCCGTCATATGTATTAAATACGTTACAGTGGGCCTGGTCACTTTATTCATGTGTCGGTCAGGCGAAACTGATATATGGGGCCACTGACTTTTCGCGTAAAAATCGGAACACACAGTAGACTCCAAAACTATATACACACCTCAGTTGTTGTTATACCTCCATTGGCTGCTGGTGCCGTGTCCGTCTTCGACCAAGCCACTCAGGACCAAGTAACTCCGACACTGAACCTTCGTGATTCGTGCGCAAACGATTAACATGTGCCAGAACATTATTTAGCCAATCAAAGAAGCTGGATGACCCTACAGTGCTTTGGGCTCTATCTTGTCTCGAAATCTTTGCGCGAAATGTCACTGATATATCATTAGAAACGTAAATGTGATTTAAGATTTGCTAATTGCTACAAGTTTATTTCTTAAACTAACAGAATGGAAGAGAAATAATCTCAGCATTCACAACTGTTAACCTAACACTTTTAATTCAATATTAAGACACGGAACTACTTTCGCTCCATCGTTACCAACTTTACTGGGCCCATGTCGGTCAGTGTGCCAGTTAAAACGTATGCAGGATATAAGCGGTGACATTTTTTAAATGCTGATTTCATAGGTTCTCTGTTAACCGTGAACAACTTATTTAGGATATTCACGGTAAAGTGAGCACGTTTGAAAGCCCCCTCGTTTGGAACAATAGTCAATAAATGTAAATTATTTTAGACTTAGACGTAAACTTCGGAGTGTGGTGGAATACATACACTGTGTTTATTACTTACATGGCAATGTTTATTTAAAAGGTGGTTGAAGGATAGGAAATTGCTGAAAGGAAAAAGTAACTAAGAGCCTCAAAAGCGGTGACTTTACCATGAACAGCTTATAGTATCAACACCCTGTGTGGAGGGCGGGAGACTCGAGTGAACACGAGCAGTCACCGCTATTACGCGCTCGCACGAAAATGGGCTCTTAACAATGCAGGAAATTATCCAACTACCCTTCCCTCACAATCCCCGCGGCACGAGTGCCGTAGCTGTTACCAGCGAAGCACGTTTCCGTTTCCGCTCGTCTCTGACCCTCCGTGCGTCTGTCGGCTTCCGCTAAACACATGTTTTAGTATTTTCTCTACCACTCTACGAATCTTCTCTACACCATAGTACAACTTTATTGCTAAAGTCTATTCGCGGCGTCTTCACACTTTTTGAACCAAACCTTTGAAAAATCACCCCATGCAAGATACGTGTGGTTGTATCACAAGTGTTTTACACTTCGGTGAAAGATATCTTATTTTTTTGCTATAAAGAAACTTTTTCTTGTATTTCATCTCTGTATTATAATATTTCAGTAATAGTTTATAAGGATAAAAATGGGGAGGTAATGAGTGTGTTGGTAGTGCTTATACCGCAAACTCCAGCCACACGCGCCAGCAAAATGGCGTCACTTTCCAGACAATTGCGCGCCCAATCAGCGAACGGGTAGGCCAACATCAAAGGTACCACAACGACATTTCAATTCTGTATGTTTACCTATTCTGGGGTGCTCGTGGTCTCATCATACGTCACGACTGCCCAATCCTTATTTGCCGCGATGTGTCTCGCTTTGCACGGTACTCCCTTCATTAGGCCGATCACGGTAAAGTGACCACTTTTGAGGCCCTAGTAACTTTTCTCTTTCGGGCTTTTTTTTTTTTATCCTTTAACCACATTTTAAAATAAATATTGTAATGTAAGTAATAAACAAAGTGTGTTTATTCCACCGCACTCAGAAGTTAACGTCCAAGTCTAAAATGAAATATATTTTTTGATTATTATTACAAATGAGAGGGCTTTCAAAAGTGCTCACTGTACCCTGAGTAGCCTATGAAAGTATTGTTCTCAGCACTTAGGTTCCGTCAATACCTCGGACCTGCTCCATCAATACACATTAGATTAGGGTAGGTGATAGTCTGTTCGCTGTTTCTTTATACTGGTTTAATCAGATACTTTGAAGCATCATCCAGTGTGGGGCGTGTTTGGTGGCTTCCTAAACACCCCCGGTATCACAACCGTCTTATACATTTGTTAGCGTAGAAGTACCTCACTTTTGGTTAAACTGAACTTTTACTTATAATTTACCTATACGCCATAATATTTCATTTTTAAATAATATCAATAGAACAACGATAAAATAGTGGGGTTGGTAATCGTTACTAAGAAATAGTTAATTTGCAAAATATTAAACTGAGTGCGTACGAATGCGGTGCTTTGTCCCTTAGGTGTATTTTTCCAGACATGGTAAAAACTTTGTTTGCGTGGGTTGGATTAACAGCCTGAGAGAAAGTGGAACTTTACCAGGCCTTTTGAAATTTTGCAAGTAACCACGAATCAACTATACGTTTCTCCAACAATTCTTTGCAAATTATAGTTGCCAAAAATGTTCTCGTACCACTATACTGTAATTAATTTATGTTCGTGTGAAAAACAATATTCTTTGGAAGTTGTCTAAGATTGTAACATTACAGCTAAATTTACAACATATTGTTTTAGATAAAATACCAAACTTTATATGCTTCACAATATTTATAATAAACTTGAAGTCTTCAACACCTACTTGTTTAAATTCTACATTCGTTTTACACGTGCAAGACAGAGATTGTGTGAAAATTACTCTAATTTATTTATAGCATTAGAAAAATATCTTTACCAACTAGTTTTCAAAGAATTTATCATACAAATACAATACGTAAAATAATGCACTTTTGCAAACCACTGTTTTGTGAAACATACTAATACAGTTTTCTTAAAGTCAGTGGGCCAAACAAAGTTCGTTAAGTGATAGATAAGGGCAGTGATATTTCGCGAAAAGATTTCGAGACAAGATACAGTCCAAAGCACTGTAGGGTCATCCAGCTTATTTGATTGGCTAAAAAATGTTCTGGCCCGTGTTAACCGTTTCCACGCCAATCACGATGGTTCTGTGTCGGAGTTACTTAGTCCTGAGTGGCTTAGTCAAAGGCGTACACGGCACCAGCAGCCAATGGAAGTATAACAACATCTGAGCTGTGTATATAGTATTGAAGTCTAATGTGTGCTCCAATTGTTGCGCGAAAAGTCACTGGCCCTAGTGATAGAGTTATTAATTAAATAAAATATTTACTTATAATTTCCTCATTTTATTTACAATAACTACACAAAATTCTCTCCACTCAACATCTGACAATAAATTTATATCACTTGCTGTTTACGATTAATGACTTCAATAAAAAAAAATTACAATTACATAAATGAAATTAATATAATGAAATAATTGAAAATTTGTCCTTATTTACAGTGTATGAAAACGTATTCAATTATTTTATAAATTGTGTGTCCATATTTGACAGTTCCAATATTTACAATAAAATCAGTATCACGTGTTATTCAGTCCCAACTCAGTTTAGTCCAGGTGCCACCAGTCCGCAATGCTCTTAGAGTTCTCCTAGCGCCCTCATGCACAGTAGTCTTCACTCGTCGGGTTTCACGCCGTCTCGTCCATTCACACCACGAACACCTCGTCCGCCGTCGCCTCGCAATCTCCCGTCGTCGTCCG
Organism: Clitarchus hookeri; assembly: GCA_002778355.1. NCBI lineage: Eukaryota > Metazoa > Arthropoda > Insecta > Phasmatodea > Phasmatidae > Clitarchus > Clitarchus hookeri. Next base: position 107,960 of record NQII01000516.1, on the reverse strand, counting down.
TCCTCTACACGTCACTCGATTACCACGCTCAGCTAATCGGCTTCCACAAAGAGACTGCCGACAGTTCAGCTGTGGCTTGTGTTTATAGGGTCGTAGGCCACCGCCCAGAAATTTCTCTAAATTCCGTGTTGCGCCGAGGGCACTAGTTCCCAGAATATTCTTGCGCATCCTCTAACTTCGTCGACTTCTTCATAAGCGGGGGGAGGAGGGGCTAAGACACGAGCCAGGTCATCTCTGTAAATCATTCCCTTGCC
>NQII01000516.1:45361-88360 GCA_002778355.1 Clitarchus hookeri | reverse complement strand
CATACGTAAGGCTTTCCGCGGCCGTCAAACGCTGGAAGAAGACCTGTCAGGATCAGCAAAACTTTTATTTGAATAGTTTCAAAGAATAGCAATGGTGGTTCCGAAATTCCTATTACATACTACTAAAACTTGCGGAAGGGACTGAATAAGTGAAATATTTTGACGTTCAAAATACAGTGACGTGATGTGGAAATGGAGAAGAGCCGGAACGACAACGGCGGAAGAAACGTGAATACCCCCGATAAAACTAATTGCCCAGCAGCAACGTCCGCACGTTTCCAACTTGTGAAATTCTGACTTCAATCGCGATGGGCAGAAGTCACGAGTCCGACCGTTATATATAGGGCCAGTGACTTTTAGCGTAAAAATCGGAGCACACAGTAGACTTCAATACTATATACATACCTCAGCTGTTGTTATTCCTCCATTGGCTGCTGGTGCCGTGTCCGTCTTTGACCAAGCCACTCAGGACTAAGTAACTCCGACACTGAACTTTCGTGATTCGTGCGCAAACGGTTAACACGGGTTAGAACATTTTTTAGCCAATCAAAGAAGTTGGACGACCCTACAGTGCTTTGGACTGTATCTTTTGTCTCGAAATATTTTCGCGAAATATTACTGTTCCTAGTTACATTATATCAGTTAGGAAAATGTTGCGTTTTCAACGACCTGGAGGCTAGACTCGACTCTCCTATGTATTTTCGTGCCTCATATTTCTGTTCATTGTGTAGCCAGTTTTACCTCAGACTAGGTGGCACATGTTTCTGTGCTTGTAGTTACTTGCTTAGAATTCGTCTTAGGCGTTACTTATAAAATGTATTCAAATTTCAAACATAACAGAAATGTGCATGTGTTTGAAGTTTAGCTTGTTCTAAAATGAATTCACGAATTTTCTTGTCCTTGAGCATTACATTTTCATATTAGCTTCCACGATTGTGATATAGCACTGCATTAAAGCTACCGTGATCTGATTTATCCTTGCAAACTACTTAATTTTTAACTCTTAAGTAATATATGCCATATTCAATTAACCCTTAAATTTAGAGGTATCCAACGCTGATGTTTAAACAAAAAAAAAATATGTTCCTACCAATTTTTTCCTTTTATTTGTAAAAAATAAGTAAGCCGTACACAACATTCAAAACACTTCTCGTATCTGCTGTAGTTTCGTTTAATATTAAAATTCTTTAGGCAAGAATGTTTAAAGGATCAAAGCTTGTGAAAATATTTGCATCAGTATTTGATGATACATTTGAAATTCGTTCATACCTTATTTGACACTTTCTAGAGAACACCGAGAAAATAATATCCATACGACTAAAGTCATGACAAATAATAACCTACGACTAAAGTCATGACAAATAATAACCTACGACTAAAGTCATGACAAATAATAACCATACGACTAAAGTCATGACAAATAATCGTCTTACCACAGAGTATATATGCACACGGAGACGAAATAGCGAGGCGGTTCCTTTGATGTAGGCGTACCCATTATTTGATTGGCTTAGTAAGGGTCTGGGAACAGAGCTCGTGTCTGATTGGCTACTGAGTTCTGCGAAAGGTATCCTATTGGCTGGGCTGCCGGCCGGCGAGTAGGTTACCATGTTGCGTACTAATGACGAAGTTTTGCTGTTGTGTGTATTTGGAGTTTGCGGTATAAGCGGCTCTTTCGCTCCTGCATTCTTACAGTTGGTATTCTGAGTAGGCCCGCTAGGTGTTCGGGGAGAAAAAGTGAACACGCGTTGGAAACATTGTATTTCTGACACGTCCTAAATTTATAAATGTAGTATACGCGAATAAGGCACACGCTTTTAATGGAACGGAACTTAGATACCCATGCGTGTAATAAATAAAGCAAAAATATTGTGCAGATATTGATAAATACATACTTGTTTGAATATGCCAAATTGACAAATTGTTTGTCTGTAAGTTTGTTACATTGTGGAGGTTATCTTTAAAAAAATTGCCCTATGGAAACAGACAGAAAGAGTACGCAAAACAATATCTGCATGACGGACCTACACGACGGCTCAGTCTTCAGTGGAATGCATGCGCACCCGGATACGTGTGCGCAAGAACTTATTGTTATAAATTATCTTTTATGGTAATTCATACCGGAAAGGGTTCTATGGGCTTAGCTAAATAATGAGTAATGATTAGGTAGAGCACAGCAGTATAAGATGGAGTTTATTGTACATAAGGATTATAAAAAAAATATTTACGAGACTATTGATCGGGGGAGCTTAAATGGAACACAAAGATGCTAATTAATTGTATGAAGTATTATTACCTCACGCCATTACTATTACAATCTAATTGGAAAGTCCCCACCTTGTTCATGTTGCCAGAGGCTGATTCTAGGAGGCGGTTAACGACGGCCGGACACACCCATCTTCAGTGGTCTTCTCGTTCCAATGAACCGACGACAAAAGACGCCGCTCCCGGTGTTACGCTGGCCTATATCGGGTGCGTTGTTTAATATTTTCGGCCCCGTTTACTGGCCTGTGGAGGGGATTTCTGCAACTGTCTTTCGCAAGGTTTTATTGCAATCACGCTCGTGCCCTGGTTCAGTGTTTGAAGGTGTGATCAGGCAGGCCGTCCAGCTAAGGCCTGATCACTTCATAACAGTATGGAAGCTAGTCAGCTCCGAACTACAGGGTGCTTAAGAATGTAAAGGTAGAATGGTGGCGTGTATTGCCAACTCCAGCTACACGCGCCAGAGAAATGTTCTCACCAGCCAGCAATATGGCGTAAAGGTGCTCACCAATCAACTTTTGGAGAATACATTGCCAGATGGCGGCCAGAACGATATGGAATATCTCATGATGTGCAATGGCCAATCAGACACAAAGTTCGTTTCCAAAGCTTCGAGCGCCAAATCAGCGACCGAGTTCACTTATATCAAAAGAACCGACACGCCATTTCGCGTCTGTGTATCTATATAGTTTGCGTTCTCTCTCATTCGGGGTCCATGAATCCATGAAACAGATGATAATCGGGTACAAGATTTCATGATATACGTATCGTTACCATTGTCGTTTACGAGAAAACATGTTCGTAGACTCGATGCGATTTTTGTAGCTTACGTTTGTCATAAAAGGATGTCGATTGGCGGACAGGATATTAAAATAATTTATATATATATATATATGATTTCGTTATTTTATAACGCTTGCCTTAGGGTACGAAACTAACAGTTTTTTTTGCATAGATTGTATATCCTTAAGTTGTTTCTGTGGTGTATAACTTAGAGTGAGTATGGGCTAGAGTGTTAACGCCAGCTGCGCAGGACCAATCTCCGTGATCCAATATTGGACTGCTTTTCTGCCAATACGACTGTCATAAGCGACGTGGGCATGATCTGAGGGAACAATGCTTTGTTAACAAGTGCTTTGAGATGCTTGTGTACTTCCTCTAACCAGCTTGTAATAGAGTTTGATTAAATTCAATTTTGAAATAGTATTTCATTCATATGAAAGTGCTTTTCTTTTGAAAATTATGATATAAACAAACAGTTTCATCGCTGTTGACCACGTGAGGTTAACAGTTTTATTGACGTGGGATGAGTCTATGTTGCGTACATGTGAATATGACGAAAAATATGTTTTTTTGTCTACGTTGAAGAATAGCGCAGATTCACACCTATTTTTCAGGTCGTTCTGTTGGCGTGTTTAGATGTCAGTTTTCTTGTGCATTCAGGAGCTANTAGATGTCAGTTTTCTTGTGCATTCAGGAGCTATAGTTAACTATGTGTATACTCAATGGAGTTCTGTACACTTTGCAGTAAATATCACCACTTCTTCCTACCTGCTCTGTGGAGGCATTCCAATTCAATGGTTTTTCCGACAGAATATTTGTCGACACTTGAGTGCGCCCCGCCGCGCCAGCCATCTTGCTCGCCGCTNATTCAATGGTTTTTCCGACAGAATATTTGTCGACACTTGAGTGCGCCCCGCCGCGCCAGCCATCTTGCTCGCCGCTGTTTCTTCGGTTAGCTTTCTCGAAAGATAACATCCCACGGAGCATTTAAACATTATACACTTAAGAGCCAAAAAACTGGTACACCTGCCTAATATTGTGTAGGCCTTTGGCTCCGAAAGCCCATATCAATTATGCTCCGTTGAATAGTTCAATTCGTGGCACTTTTTGATGCCCCAGCATTGAAATTTGCGCCAATTTGAGAAAGAGTTGCACGTCTCTCACGTTTAATTANCAATTTGAGAAAGAGTTGCACGTCTCTCACGTTTAATTATTTTCCGGCAGCAGCGATGTCGAAGATTTGATGTTTTACCGGATTCCCGATATTCACAGTACACTCGTGAAATAGTGGTACGCGAAAATCCAAGTTATATCGCTACCTCGGAGATTCTATGTCCCATCTCTCGTGCGCCGACTATAACACCACGTTCAAACTCACTTAAATCTGGATAACCTGCCATTGTAGCAGCAGTAACGGATCTAGCATCATTGCCAGACGCATGTTGTCTTATATAGGCGCTGCCAACCGCATCGCGTTACTCTGATTGGTTCCACACCTCTTTTATTTGCATACGCACGCCTATACCAGTTTTTTTGGCTCTTCAGTGTAGTTTATTGAACCAATCTTTCGTATTCCCCCAGGGCCAGTGCTGTCACGAGGCCGGTGACCGAGGTTCCCAACACTCGTGTGAGNGAACCAATCTTTCGTATTCCCCCAGGGCCAGTGCTGTCACGAGGCCGGTGACCGAGGTTCCCAACACTCGTGTGAGTGTGTTTACAAGTGAAACTTGCAGCCCGACAGAGCTGGGTCCAATCACTGAGCCGGCGGGGAGCTGCAGTGGATATGCTCTAGCTGGGCTCAAGGCCCGTATCTACAGGTGTTAACCACCGTTGCTATCTTTGTAGGAGTAGATGTGTCGGCGAGGGAGTGAAGCTCCCCGACTGGCGTGTTGTTGTGTCGCGATGTCTTTAGAACGGGCCTTGGGGTCATGCCATCTCGAGGGGCCGGCTTATCATTTCATCGTGTGACGTTTGTGAAGAGAAGTTGCACGTGGTCAGTAAACGTTGGTCAGCAGGAATATTGCCAGCCCTGGTCGTAACTAGGGCTTACCAGTGAGGCAGACGCACATCAGCCTCCCGAAAGGTATCATATGTAAGTCGTGACGTAATTATACAACCAGCCATATAACCTCGAATCAATAAATTTCGGTCATTTTCAATCCATTGACTTTTTTTCTTCTTGGAATATTGTTAAATTGTTGTGGTATATAACGTTGCTAATGGTTTATATCACCACGTTCGTGATTAAACGTTACAAAATATTGTTGNTAAATTGTTGTGGTATATAACGTTGCTAATGGTTTATATCACCACGTTCGTGATTAAACGTTACAAAATATTGTTGAAACTGATTTCTGCGGCAGCCATGCTGTGATCTGTCTAGCCGGCTAGTGACTAGTGACTTTTACTGTATCACTGGCAGTGTGTATCTTTACTTCAATCTTGGAAGAGATGAAGTTTAACTAGGGACACCACATTTCGCATTATTGAATGGCACCAACTTATAGTCCATAGACCGGCACACACTGGAGCAGAAGTCACTTGTTCGCTGTCTGCCNGTCCATAGACCGGCACACACTGGAGCAGAAGTCACTTGTTCGCTGTCTGCCACCACCGGCAGACCCAAGTCTCCTGTTCCACCCGGCCACGTGGAACGAAGCTGCCAGAGAGCTGATAATTCACTATTGGATCTAACTCCTGCAGGGAGTGTCAGGTCAGCGGAGGTTCATTGACACACTTCACACTGACGTATATTTGCATGCCATTTACTTTACTAAGGCATTATAAAGCGAAATTAAAGGGTCTCTGAAGTATAAAACACGCCTTATGACTCGCCAGAACGACAGCGCTAAACTCTTATCGTTTATTTTACCTCGTCGATAGGTGGGAACAAAGTGAAGATTTTATTGTTGAAGTGTGTGTTCTATTTTTCAAAAATCGCCTGCAAATTAAATTAAATTGTTATTGTTAGTTTTCGTGCTCACTTGTGTAAGTTTCCAGTCGCTTCCTGCACTAAAATATGGTATTTTCTTGTTTCCAGGTGTCGTCGACCAGAGGACGTCCCGGAAGACCAGCTATGAAGTAAAAGCTGATGAAGATATTTAGTTAGATATCGCTATGTTCGTTTCGAACGCTGCAGTGTAGTTTTCCAACGCTTGTGGAAAACACGTACTCTCAGGTCTATGAAGCTGTTCCTCATAACAATTCATCAAGTAACTTGTCGAACATGTTTGTCATTAATCGTGTTGCATTTTCCTAATTTCATTAACGCCTGTGACTAACAAGAAATGTCAGACAACATACCCTTAGAAATCGCATTTATCTACTAAACATCCGCAGTGCTATCGGTAATGTAATAAGAATATAGAATTCAGATCAGGGCATTCATGTTAACCTATCATGTAACTGTGCACTCTACATAAACATAAATAATACAAACAAAATTTATTAAGTAGTGTATAAGACTGAAATGTTAATGTTTAAGTGTTTGAAAATAATGTAGCACATACAGTTACTGTAGAGAAATTAATATTCACTCTTAAAAAATGACATAAATAACACTACACATTGTCAGGACCCTAGGGTATAACTTTTTAAAAACTTCGGCAGGGTTCGAAAGCAGCAGAACACTATACATGCATCAGCTTTCAGTTCGTAACGAGTCAGTAAAGAAATCGGTTTCCTAAAATAATACAAAGCACAGTAGATAGTGTCTAAGATAAGCAATATTAAGAAACAGAGGGGTTAACGAAAGTAGATGAAAGAACGAAAGGAGGAGGGTGTCGAAAACACTGTCAAAGAGATCGAATTCACAAAAAGCAAAAAGCTCAGGCGTAAATACAGTAGTTAATATCGCACGTAAATAAGCCGGCATCGAAAGTAAGAGGAGATTATGAGTGAAGGAATGGAGAAGTTGTAGATAGATACGCAGTAGCCGAAAGCACAGACGTTTAGTAGCAGTGGCGTTATCGTGAAGGCAATGACTCTTGCAGACACCTCGGAGTGAAACACAGCAGTTGTAGGCTGTCAACTGAGATTTGCTTCTCAGGTGGCCAACGAAAGGCCGGTCACGCTTTCTCACCAACCCCGCGCATGTGAACATTGTGCGTTATGTGCTGAGTTGAAGAACCGCGAGGAAGACGCGAGGGGCGGAGGCGGCGGCGCCTTGTTGAGCGCCGGGCGGCGCATGNGGACGAGGAGGCGGCGCTGGGGCGCATGCCGCGGGGGCGGCTCGAGCAGATACGCCGGCTGCTGCCCTTCTCCAGGGACCACAGCGAAGACTGCCTATACCTCAACATATACGCCCCGCGACAAGGTAAGCGTACTTCACCTATAACTGGAGGCATCTCACGGTACAGTGAGCACTTTAGAAAGCCCTCTCATTTGGAATAGTAGTCAATAAATATTTTTTATTCAAACCTCAGACGTTTACTCCCAAAAGCGGTGGAATAAACACACTGTTACTTACATGGCAATATTTATTTAAAAACGAGGTTAAAGGATTAATAAAACGGCTGTAAGGAAAAAGTAACTAGGGCTTCAAAACTGCTCTCTTTACCATGAACAGCCNGTTAAAGGATTAATAAAACGGCTGTAAGGAAAAAGTAACTAGGGCTTCAAAACTGCTCTCTTTACCATGAACAGCCGGTGGAAATATTAGTTTATTTTAAGTGTTGTCAACTGTTACGCACATCTGATGCTACGTTTGATGTTTGAAGAAATACGTATAAGTGGCATGGATATCCTAACTGGNCCAACTGTTACGCACATCTGATGCTACGTTTGATGTTTGAAGAAATACGTATAAGTGGCATGGATATCCTAACTGGAGCAGAAACTATGATTGTCTGGTAACGGCGGTGAAGAGAGCTTCGTGTAAACTCGGCTTTGCTCGTTCCCGAAACTTGAAGATGTAGGTAATAAGGAGATGTTCAGTCACTTTTATTTACGGATCTCAGCAACGGCTTTCGTAATAACTGATTGCAGTTCCGTTTACAAACTGTATAATTCTGCAAAATTGTCCGCAGATATACTTCCCACCTAGGCGAATCGGATTCGATTTCCTGCGGGGTCGCTCACGGATATTCACGAGTGGGAATCGTGCCGGACGATGCCGCTGGCCGTCGGGTTTTCTCGCTGAGCTCCCCGTTTCCCCCCGCTCACTCATTCCAGCGGTGCTTCGTACTCAATAATAAAGTTCAACTGCACGTTCGTTTTCTAAAAATTATTTGAATCAGAGGCAGTGGCTACTATTGAGTAATATATGCGTGTGTGTTTGGTGTTCATAATAATGTGTAACGTGTAATCGACGGAAAATATGCAAATAGTGCTAAGTATTTCATTGTTTTCAAATAATTGAATGGAAACACTTGGGTTTTGCTCTGCTTTTTTTTTNTGCAAATAGTGCTAAGTATTTCATTGTTTTCAAATAATTGAATGGAAACACTTGGGTTTTGCTCTGCTTTTTTTTTTTCTTTAAAATTCCTTAACGCGGGAACATAAATTGGTTTAAAATCTAGGACTATTGGTTCGGTTTAAANCTTTTTTTTTCTTTAAAATTCCTTAACGCGGGAACATAAATTGGTTTAAAATCTAGGACTATTGGTTCGGTTTAAAAATTAATGAAAATGTTTGCATTTCGTCTGTACACAAAAACACAGTTTCCTAGAACTTGCCTTGAAGGAGGGTAACACTAATTACAGTCGAGAAAACAAGCCGTAGAATTATCACAGGGACGTATTTAATAATCACCCATAGGGGAAAGAAAACTATCAATTTTGCTGCAAAATTAATTACACATGAGCAGATTAGATGTGTGTCAATGTGTATTTTATTCACATATCAAATGCTTTAAATATGCAGTAAGAATTANCACATGAGCAGATTAGATGTGTGTCAATGTGTATTTTATTCACATATCAAATGCTTTAAATATGCAGTAAGAATTATTGCCGCTGTTAAATTAGTAGAATTATTTGTAATGCTCACACTCCAATGAACAAAGTAGGTATATGTATATTTATACCATAGTGCTCATGTACAATTAATTTTGCAGCAAAATTGATGTTTTTTTCCTCCCCTGTGGGTGACTAATAAATACATCGCTGTGATAATTCTACTGCTTGTTTCCTCGACTGTAGTGAGTGTTACCCTCCCTCATGGCTTTCAATTTTCGCTCAGCTACTCGCTTACTTGNTGCTTGTTTCCTCGACTGTAGTGAGTGTTACCCTCCCTCATGGCTTTCAATTTTCGCTCAGCTACTCGCTTACTTGTCAGTGCGGATTAAACACGGCCATGTGTTAATGGCGCCGCCTACTTGGAGGAGGTTTTCGGCGCGTTTGAGGCAGGGAAGCGCGGGAGCGATAAGGACGACTCTGACACGCGCGCCTCGTGTCCCTTCGCCCCTACGCGCTAGGCTCTGAACTGGCGTGTATCTACGGGAATATAAGCGGCGACCCTATCGTTTTATCGGTGGGAAGTCTGTAGCAATGTTCAGTGCAGGTCTCTACAACAGTTTCGCGTGTTTCCAACCAGTATATTATGAGACACAGCAATGTGGAAAAGCTGCTTTTAGCTGTGATGGAGGCTCGGGAATAGCATTTATAATGTGCACGATGNTGAGACACAGCAATGTGGAAAAGCTGCTTTTAGCTGTGATGGAGGCTCGGGAATAGCATTTATAATGTGCACGATGTATTGAGAGTATTATACGTACCTCGCCTCAAGTCTATTTTCTTGTAGTACGTCACTATCATGGGGACACAATTAATNTATTGAGAGTATTATACGTACCTCGCCTCAAGTCTATTTTCTTGTAGTACGTCACTATCATGGGGACACAATTAATAGTTTCACTACGACGCAGTTCAACTGCCAGGTAGACGGGGCCCTTAGATTTTATTTATTTTATACTTGTACGAAACACCGCTAAAATTGTAGCCATTTCTTATTAGTATAAAGTAAACACATCGCATAGAAGAATTTTAGATTACATAGTTTTTGCATTATGACATGTCAAAATCACAGTTTTAGTGATTTTGGAACGTTCAAATAAAATTAACGAAACCGTTCACAGAAAATTTAACAAGAGTGACAGGATGGCCATAAATTAACCATTTTTAAGGTATACTTAGCAAAACGTAAATTTCAAAACATCATAGACTGCTATTTCATTATTTTGAGAAATTTTTTTAAATCACGCGGAATTTGATGGCGTGATTTTAAAGTATTCCTGAAGTAACTCATGGTAAATTACTTTAATGTGAGTTAACTCATTTCGGTAGGTGAGCTAACTTTTATTATTTATACGTCCCGGCGACACTAAAATTGCGATTTTGACGTGCCATTGCGTAAAATATATGCTGTCTAACATTTTTAATGAGAGAAAATAGTACTTATAATTAATGTCTACAAGCTAAACTTATTTTCGTACAAATATAAAATAATGAAATTTTCGGTGTCCAGCATCCCTAATACGCTATACCAGTGATTCCTAAAGTTCTATGAACCGCGACCCATTTAAAAAAAATGCCAAAGTTCAGGGCCCACTTTAATGCCTTTGCGAGAAACGTACCGTTTCACCGTTCCATCATGTTCACATTGTATTTCTTACGTAGCGTAAAGAAGTGAAGTGTTGTAAGATTAATAAAATAGTTTTAAAAAGTCGAAGTATTCAAGAACAATTTTAATGAAAAAGATAACTAATAAAACAGCATTACACAGTCTACTCGTGGTATCTTCACATTNTATTCAAGAACAATTTTAATGAAAAAGATAACTAATAAAACAGCATTACACAGTCTACTCGTGGTATCTTCACATTCTTGAAACACTTGGTATTTTCATAAATATGCCATGTATCGCAAGCGTTTAATGCTTCTGTTAATATACATGTGTTTTATTTTTTGTTTAAATTTGTATTTTTTGCCTATTTGTATTTTATCTAAAAATACAACATTTAATTTATAATTAATTTTAATAAAAACAGTGGGAAAATATCTGTATTGGTAATACCCAGTAAATAGTAGTTCTCATGCTAAATATTATTACATTCATTGCGTACCAATGCGGTGCGTTGTCCCTTTGGTGTAATATTCTAGACTTCGTTAAGCTTTGGTTGTATAAGGTGGAGGAATACCCTGAAATTATAACTAAAGCAGGGCATGAAACAAGTTGAAAGTAACCATGGAATGGACTATATCGAGCGTGTCTCGCCTGCCAAGTGTGAATAACCATGGTNAAACAAGTTGAAAGTAACCATGGAATGGACTATATCGAGCGTGTCTCGCCTGCCAAGTGTGAATAACCATGGTCGGGAACATTAGCTACTTGATATGCTCAGAAACACATATGTTGATAGTACTAACACAAGAAGAACTTATAATTCGTTTGCGCATACTGATTAGAAATCTATAGTGAGAAGGAAACTTCATAATTTNGTAACACAAGAAGAACTTATAATTCGTTTGCGCATACTGATTAGAAATCTATAGTGAGAAGGAAACTTCATAATTTTTTTTTCAAATAAGCCCTATTGATAAGATGTGCGCTGGTGAGTCCCTTTCGAAATTGTTCCACAGTTTATCATACACATTCTGGACCACTCTGAGTCGTCAACGAGTTAACAGAAGGACCTAATCCAGAACTGCCTCTTCTAGGGCATGTATTTGCACTCGAGCAGCGACCACCAATAACAAATAGCCGATGTCCAAATATAGTATTATTGTTGAATCTAGCTTTACAGATAGTAGTAGACACACAAAAATATCCGGTCTCTAGTAACCCATCTATGAGGAAAATATTGGATTTCCGCCTTCGTAATTTTAATTCTAAAATTTCTTGGTGGCCCATGTTATTGCCATGAATTACTCTAGTTAAGGATACTAGTTTCGCACATTCTAATAAGTAGGGCCAGTGACTTTNCCCATGTTATTGCCATGAATTACTCTAGTTAAGGATACTAGTTTCGCACATTCTAATAAGTAGGGCCAGTGACTTTTCGCGTAAAAATCGGAGCATACAGTAGACTTCAATAATATATACACAACTCAGCTGTTGTTATACCTCCATTGGTTGCTGGTGCCGTGTCAGTCTTTGGCCAAGCCACTCAGGACTAAGTAACTCCGACACTGAACCTTCGTGATTCGTGCGCAAACGTTTAACATGGGCCAGAACATTTTTTAGCCAATCAAAGAAGCTGGACGACCCTACAGTGCTTTGGACTGTATCTTGTCTCGAAATCTTTTCGCGAAATATCACTGCCCCTACTAATAAGGAATAAGAAAATATATAATAATTGCCAATTCAAAGTGCTCCATTTTGAATCAGTAGGGATAGGAAAATTTCGCGAATAAATTTCGGAACAAGTTAGACGTCAAGCACAGGTGCAGTGAAGTCACCTTTGCAATTGGATCATAGTTCATTAGACACGCCCTAGATGCCTCTGAGCCAATAGCAAACTTGCAAGGAAACAAGTAGCGAATCCCATACTGCCGGGTGTGAAGTAGCACTGGGGCAGCAGCCAATGAACAAGCAGCTGAGTCTCTACTGTACACAGGAGTGTGGAGTCTAGCCTACAGGTCAGTGAACTCACGAGATATTCCTATCCCTAGGAATCAGTAGATACTAATCTCTTCGTTGAAATAAATACACTAATTCAAAGAGAAGACAAACAGTTATTTGTTGTCGATTAATAAATAAGCACCAGGATAAAGGACAGTGTATTACAATGTTAAATAAGTTAAGTACTTGCAAAAAAAAATTACCACAATAAAATATTTTTTTTGTATGTGAGTAGGATTGAACCTCCGCCCAAAATGCACAAGTGCTCTGACCATTACCTTTATAGTTTTACCAACTCCGCTACTTTTTCACTTTGAGAGACATATTCGTATTTTGCATAGTAAAGAATACTGAATTTCTTTTAACCGATGAAATGGTGCTTTTTTTCTCTACAGATTCCGAATGGAGCAAGTTTAACTGGCAATCAGTAAATATTTACTAATTCCGATTTAGAGTGCAGTGTTTGTAGATTTTAATTGAATTACAAACTGTCCATACGCTGACTTTACCAACCTAAATATATCCCGTAACTGTTGCAATTCACTGATTTTTCAGCGCTGATTTTAAAGGTCAGTGTTTGTAAGATTTGCTTTAAAAAACAAATGTTGGCAATTTATTTTTTATTTGCTTTGGTTGTATGACTAGCGTAAATTATGAAAAACTGGTAAAGCAAATTTTGCTATAGAAAAAAATTATTCCTACGTTACCAGCCATTCTTTTTCCCTCCAGTTTCATTAGAAAATCTACTATCTAATATCTGGGTACCAAAACCATATGATGATCTAAAAAATCAGAGAGCATATGTAAATATCCGTGGAATTTCTGCGACTAGGCCTATTGATCGACGTGCACGGAAAATAGATCGACGTGCACGGAAGATAGATCGACGTGCATGGAAGATTGATCGACGTGCATGGAAGACAGATCGACGTGCACGGAAGATAGATCGACGTGCACGGAAGGTTGATCGACGTGCACGGAAGGTTGATCGACGTGCACGGAAGATAGACCGACGTGCACGGAAGATTGATCGACGTGCATGGAAGACAGATCGACGTGCACGGAAGATAGATCGACGTGCACGGAAGGTTGATCGACGTGCATGGAAGACAGATCGACGTGCACGGAAGATTAATCGACGTGCATGGAAGACAGATTGACGTGCACGGAAGATTAATCGACGTGCATGGAAGACAGATCGACGTGCACGGAAGATTAATTGACGTGCACGGAAGATTGATCGACGTGCACGGAAGATTGATCGACGTGAACGGAAGATAGATCGACGTGCACGGAAGTTCAACGCATTCACTTCCCTAGGTTGGCGAGAAGGGATGATCTTGATGGGATTCCCACGAAAACTACAATTTGGCATTTAAAAATATAAAACTGAGAACACCACTGAACTGAGATAAGAGTCTTAACGAGAGACAATAAATAAATACGAAAGGTAGAAAGTTGAACTGAATGCGATTGGAATAGTGGAGCAGTGGCAGATATTGAGCAGTGGCTTCGTCCCGCGACACAACAGTTCCAGATGCATAGAGCTGATGGATCCACGTGTGGTACTTACTGGATTCAGTTATACGAAAGGCACACTGGAAAGGCGAACGGTGAGAAATCACTTTTCCACAGCCACAACTACATAACGTAGTAGAAACTTTCACCTGAATACCTGATTCTTTCAGTAAACGTGCGTTTTGACAAAATGAGTAGTTGATAACAGATCCGTCAATTAATTCACATTTTCTCTTTCAATATTCACACAAGTCAGCTGATGAAGCAGTGAAAATTACTTAATTTTCAACTAGTTCATTTGTTTTCACTTCGCCGTTAAGTCCTGTCATATTCACCAAAACTATCACTGATTTAGTTGGTGGGTATTAATTGTGTACGTCGTTAAAAAAACGGAATTACAACCTCAACAGCAACTATTAGTCATGCGCCACATCTGTACAAATTATGTAAATGGATATCAGCATTATTATGTTACCATATTTTCAGTGTTTTAATGAACATACATGAGTTGTACTCGCTTAAGCCATACTGGAATTTTTTGATGCATTTAATTCACATTAGCTGTATCCGGGAAGTAATTTGCTTTAGTAAAACATACAAGCTGAATAAACGGTAAACAAAAAACTGGAGCGTCGTCACTCAAACAAATTGTGTCAAAGCATCAAAACGTTTTACTACACCACGCCCCGACATGTAAAAAATATAGCAGCCCCCAATGTGGTTAGCAGCAGATCAAACGAAAGACTGAATGCTCGAATTATCACGTGTAATGATAATACTAAAACAAATGGAATCATTTGTCAATACACGTTTTATAACTCTCATTCTTGTGTGTGTATTTTTAAGTAAATTCATGTTTACTTACATATGCATTTTTTTTTCATTAAGAGACGTTTATTCGTAAAACAGAATACACTTGCTGTAACGATAAATAACAGAAAATCGCTTAAAATTACAAAGTATGTTCTTTAATTAATTAGTGATAAATGTTACTGATTCGGAACTTGGCGATAAACTACCACACTTTCTCTGACTGCTCAAAATTCGCGTCCAAACATAACTGTTTGTTCAGTGGTGAGAGGCAGTTTAGTGTCTGAAAAAGTGATATTCACACTTATTCTGGTTTTAACTTTGTCGGTCACGAATTATTTACGGGTTGGTTATTGCAGACATGTATAGCCTGTGCACGGTTAGTTCAAACTTTTCTGAAGCTCTGTTTAAGTTCTGTTTCCAGGATATTGTTCCGCCTCATGCAAACAAAGCGTGACTAAGACTAGAAAATTACACCAAATAGACAGCACACCCCATTCGTGCGCACTCAGTGTTATTATATTTTGCGCAAGGACTATTGTTTATTAGGGATTACCAACACACTTATATTCTCAGTGTGTTTATTGGTATTAATTGTAGATTAAATGGTATAATTCATAGATTAAATATAGGTAAAAATTAAGTTTAAGAAAAATAAGGTGTTCTTAAGTTAACAGAATTATTAAACACTTGTGATACAAGACATGTTTAGGGAACAACCAAGCACGTTATACATGATGTGATTTCTCAAAGGTTTGGTTCGAAAAGTGTGGAAGTACTGCGAATAGACTAATATGCTCGTGTGTGCTGTACCTGTGTCATAACGAGCGAACAACCTGCGTGCTCAGTGTTATCAGCACTAGCCATTCACGAACAACATTTTGCAGATCATACTTCCAAGAAGGAACCACCTCTATGTACAGGCCATAAGTACATCACGTACAACATCTCCACAATAATAGACGTTGTGAGTGAACGCATTAGAGTGCGCGCATTCTCTGCGTTGTGTCAACATCTGTTCAAGTTGGAATGGTGAAACTACCAACTGGTGGAATTACTGGTTAGCGAAAAATCACGAAAGATTTGTTACATTTGTGGATCTTAGCAGTTTTGGGGGAACTTAATGCGCCATTACTTTTACTTTTGAGGTTGGTTGTAATGAGTGGAGTGTAGTGGAGTTCAGAGATTTGGGCCGCTCGTAACATCGAGGTCTTGAGAACCGATGAGAGTGAAGTGAGGTGAGTATGGAGCAGTGCCGGAATGCAATGGTGGGGGAAACGGGAGACCCCCGAAAAAACCCGCCAACCAGCTACATCGTCTGGCGAAAATCCTGGTATGACCCCGCCGGGAATCGTACCCGTTCGCCTAGTTGGGAGGCGAGTAGTCTATCCATCACACCACCGCGGCCTCCAGATTGTAACGAGTTTCAAAGCAGGAAAATAAGATGTTCCTGTTAACTATGGACAAGGCATTAAATTCAATTGCCATAATAGACTGCATGGTTTTTCTAAGTGTATTACACTGAGTTGATTTTGAGCTGACACATCTAAACATGGCTTTAGAGCATTAGGACCTTAGTATAGACTCACACTTGTGTTCATAATTCTTGGAAGGTATTTTTTGGCCGGTCTTGCACACTATATACTCAGTGCCTAGTAACATTTCCTGTGGGTAACAGATTCGTAAACCGTTCTATGTTCAAGCTTATAAATGGTTTGTATTGCTATAGCCTAATACAAATCCTGCCGTTAGTTGGTTGGGATAACTAAATATATGCTGTGAATATTTAACACTTAAAACATCGGTCTATTATAAAAACTAAAATTTTTCTGCCACGGAAAACAATATTCGCGTGGAAGTAAATTCATTGTCTCGTTAATTCTTTGCAGAACCTTAAAAGTACTTCACAGCACATCTACAGTTACTATAGTGTATAAAAATAACAAAAATTGTATTACAATAGAAATTAACATTAAAGTTTATATTACTTGTTGCATAATGAAAGAATATTTTATTGTAGTGTAATCAATTCGACATTCCATTGGCTGATAGTCAGTGAAGTAGGCATGTCAAATGTGATGGGAACCAATAGCATTGTGGTAAGTGGTAAAGGAAACACTAACATAAATAGTGTTTATATAATGGTGGATACGAGTAACACAACTCTAGCTTGTCTATAATGCCAGTGAATGGGTAGAGAGTGCGAACAGTTAAGAAAAGTACCCATAAAAATATTTATTTGCATCATCTGAAACGATAAATGAAAGTGGGTCTCTAAAGATTAGTTCAGTCTTATTATTTTAACGAACATTTACGTTGTAACAAGTCAACTGGGTCACATTCCATGTAATTTTAAAAAACTCCACGTGATGAACTTTATGCCGCAGTGTGGACTTGCCGCTCACATTGATCTTAATTAATATGATTGGTGACCGCGGGATTGCGGCGTGAAATCTGGTGGCATGTGTTATTCCGNAGATTAGTTCAGTCTTATTATTTTAACGAACATTTACGTTGTAACAAGTCAACTGGGTCACATTCCATGTAATTTTCAAAAACTCCACGTGATGAACTTTATGCCGCAGTGTGGACTTGCCTCTCACATTGATCTTAATTAATATGATTGGTGACCGCGGGATTGCGGCGTGAAATCTGGTGGCATGTGTTATTCCGTAGGAGCCTACGTGTGAATTACACGTGGCAGTTATGACGGCCGGAGAGAGAGAGTGATGCATGTCGACATTCTCACGTCCTTTCTTTCCCTTCGTTCATCTCTATTTCTCTCTCTTTCTCTCTCGCACGCCCCAAGTTAACAAAAAAATAGTGACCGCGTGTACGAACTCCACTCGTGCGTGCTAGCAAAATGACTTCTCTTGCCGTCAACACAGCAGTCCATCATACATTCGTCGCATTCATTGCTNCTTGCCGTCAACACAGCAGTCCATCATACATTCGTCGCATTCATTGCTTTGAAATTAAACTGCATACGGCCTGCCAGCAGGTTATACACAGCAGGAAGCGATAATTAGTAGAGATGCCTGATTTTAGCGAAACGAGTCGCTGTCAATGTGTGTTTAAAGGCACTTTCACTATTGGATGATTTGAAGTCCATCGTCCACCTGGCACACGAACTGCGTTGCAGTGTGTTTGCAATACACTTTTTCAAAACAACCTGTTTCACGCGTTCACGTGAAACAATCTGTTTGCGCACGAAAAGAAATTACGCTTTGGACCAGGGCGGAATAGAACTTTCAACAGGTCACGTTCATCTGAAACACTATTTGAAATCTTCAACACGACAACAAACGAAATTTTCAGACTGCTATAGCTCAAGTGAAGTGAATACATTCGGGCAACTATTAACATTGAGGTCTTGAGAGCCGATGAGGGTATAGAGCAGCGGAATGCAAGGGCGGGGGAAACGGGAGATCCTCGAGAAAACACACGGAGCAGTAGCATCTTCCGCCACGATTTCGCGCATGCGAAAATCCCGGGGTTTACCCCGCCGGGAATCAAAACCGTTTCGCCCCGAAACCAAAGCATAGAATTAGAATGTTTGCAGACTACAGTAATTGACACTTGCGTGTCCATACAGTGCTGTAGTATTATAGAGCATTGAAGAAATCAAAAGAAAAATATAATGAATCCCTTTACATTAAAAAAAACTGCGAAATACTACCGGAACTATTTTTTACCGCAGTCATTATGAAAGTTGGCTAGCCGGACAATGGTTTTTAGTTGGTCACTGGCAATTTTCATCTCTACTGCCACCCTCACGTGGATAACGTTTACCGCGCACCTAACGCTCCAGACAGCTCGGGAATGAACGCGACGAGAGGTATTAATGGGTGACGGAATGCATCGGTGGATAAAAATGGGAATGCCCCGAGAAAGTCCGCCCGTCACTTGCAACGCCCACCAGGGTAGTTTTATTCTCTTTCCTGTTTTCATATTCCGTTTTACTTTTCTAAGCCTTTTAACTAACACGCGTAGTGCTGCGTAGTTCTCCGGGACTTGGTTATGTACTTATTTGCAATTCAGAGTAAATATACAAACAATATTGTTTGTTGGAACACTTCGGTGTTGATAAGATCTTACTTCTAGCACTGCGTAATTAATATTTCTCTAGCTCCTGTACAGTTTTCACTTTAAAGGGTCAAATTTTAAATTGGTTATGAATGGTGATGTTTTCATATGTTGTCTAGGAGGCAAATAATGTGCTTTTCTATTGACACCTACACACACGAGGATGTAATGCGAGGTTAAAGATAACACCCCCTCCCCTTTCCAAGCTCAAAATGTATTAGTTGTTTTCATTTTAAACTAACGTAACCGTTATGCCTACAATGCGGCAGCGAGTATATGGGATCATCCACGCCTAAAATTGAGCCTTGTTTGCTGTGTGGAATGGGGCAATCCCCTCCCATTGCTCCACTTCTTGGATGTTGATTAGTGTTAGTTTCATGATGAAAAACGTGAAAACATACATAGTGAAGAGTAAATATAAAAACGAAAGAATGGCTGTCCTTTACAACACCGTTAATTGTCATTGTGCGTGCGTGTCGTTTAGGAAGAATCCTCGACATATAAAGGATGTTTCTNTTGTTTGCTGTGTGGAATGGGGCAATCCCCTCCCATTGCTCCACTTCTTGGATGTTGATTAGTGTTAGTTTCATGATAAAAAACGTGAAATCATACATAGTGAAGAGTAAATATAAAAACGAAAGAATGGCTGTCTTTTACAACACCGTTAATTGTCATTGTGCGTGCGTGTCGTTTAGGAAGAATCCTCGACATATAAAGGATGATTCAAAAATCATGGTTCAAACATTGAGGGGTGGTAGAGCTCACTAAAACAAACAATTATTGTAAGGAATATATTGGTGGGAGTGACGCGTTGAGGCACAAGCACAAAAATAACAAATGAAATGCAAGACATTGTTTATTTACAACGTTGCCGCTAAATGCCTTTTTACAGCAATGTTTATAATGATTGCTCAAGATTGCTACCACCGACAGTAATGAAAGCTTGGTAGCGTCGGTGGAGTGATTGGCAAACAGATTCAAATACGCCTGGTGTTTCACGCACGCCACCATTGTCAGCTAATCACGCCATATGTAGAGGTCACCAAGCATGCGTGACTGTTGGTGGATGCATTTCCAGCAACTGTTTTAACATTTTCTGTACGGAATCACTCGTTAAGTATGCTGCTAATGAACATTTTATGTTTCCGTTAATGTGTTATGTTTTTGTGTTTGTGCCTCAACGCGTCACTTCAGCCCATATATTCCTATACAATAATTGTTTGTTTTAGTGAGCTCTACCACCCGTCAATGTTTGTCCCATGATTTTAGAATCATCCTGTATATGTGTACGAAATTACGATATTTTATTTTACGTCGTGTACTTAAGGCCTTCAGCCAATACGATTGCTGGAGAGAAGTNTGTTTGTGCCTCAACGCGTCACTTCCGCCCATATATTCCTATACAATAATTGTTTGTTTTAGTGAACTCTACCACCCGTCAATGTTTGTCCCATGATTTTAGAATCATCCTGTATATGTGTATGAAATTACGATATTTTATTTTACGTCGTGTACTTAAGGCCTTCAGCCAATACGATTGCTGGAGAGAAGAATGAGCAGTTATTTAATGTGTTTATTTTAAGATTTTAGTTTCAATAAAATTTCTTATATAGAAAACACATCTAAACAAGTTTATTTACTTAAATAAAATACTACCTCACCAAAACATAATTAACTTTTAGTCGTATGTGAGTAGCTGAAAATACCGATGAGTAGCCTATATCGACGATGAAATACACTATTTAACGTACACGTTTTATGCAGACATCTCTTATGTAAACGAAAGTGATCGAATGGTAAAATAGGAGTGGCTATACAACATGCAGAACTCACTGAAAAATAGAAGAGACACTACAAAAATGTTCAGAATATCATCGTTTATGTTTGCATATGGAAGAAGAATGCATGCATTTTGCAAAATTTGTAACACATTTTACTAAAAAAACTAACAATAACAGTATTATTTAATATTAAAACTTAAGCGTATTTGTATTCACGATGCTGCAGAAAGCACACATACTTTATAAATGCGTAAAATCTTCTTTTTTGNAAAATTTGTAACACATTTTACTAAAAAAACTAACAATAACAGTATTATTTAATATTAAAACTTAAGCGTATTTGTATTCACGATGCTGCAGAAAGCACTCATACGTTATAAATGCGTAAAATCTTCTTTTTTTGAAATTTAATTATTTTACAACCTTACAGTCAACATATTTCCATCACTCGGCGTGATGTATACAATTTTCATCTTTCCCAAGACAGCCAAGAACACAACACGGTGTCCTCGTTATTTCCTGAAATCTAGTTGTTTTTAATATAGATAATTTGATTTAAAAGTATTTTAATAAATATTTGCACGCACCAAATTTATCACACTATCACACTACTCTGTTCTGGTTGGCTGACAAGACGTTATTGTATAGGATATTAGAGCAATTTATCTTTCTAGAACGCAGCTTGTTGAAATCACGATGGAATCACTCTGCCTATTAGAGTTCCACTCCCCCCCTCCCCCCACCACCAACCCGTGACCCACTTACGTATTCTGTGACTCGACCGTATGTGTTAAGGGGGTGTGTGGTAAGGAGAGAAGGGCGATTTTCACACGCCGATCGAAGGCACGTTCGCCTTTACGACTCTTCGCTACACACGTCCCGGGAACACTTTCCTAACCGGAATTTACAGCCGTGGCACCATTTATTTTTATACCACGGTAACAGAAATCTTGGAAATTTAATAGAGGTCCTGCCGTGACTTTTATTTCGCCACGGTGGATGAATACGCTTTACGGGAAGGAACAGCCATGAGTATTTGTGTCCTGCCGGAGAGCAAATCCTTAGAATGAGGCACTTGAAAAATATTTCATCGCTCGCATTTGGGATGAAACTAGGTGACGCACAATAACGAAACGATGCGATTCACCCGTACTTGGTTTAAAAAAAAAACAATATCCCGGAAACAACCAGACGCATTTGTAATGTTCGTTAATTTACCAAATTCGCCGTGATGAAAATATACAACGAATTAAGTGTATCCATCTCTATAGAAGAAATAATTGAGTAAAATCAAAATCGTGGCATACGATTTGTCTTTAAATATATAATGAAACAGGCATACGAACTACGTTTTATGATTATTTGAAACGGAGGTGTGCGCCTTTGATTTTGGCCATCTTATTGCGCATAAAGCAGGTGGTATTTAACCCCTTAACGTATTATCCCGAGTGTACTCAATCACCTACTACATGTTGCAGAACAGGTGAATTACTGGTCAGTGACCTGCAGGACCAGAAGCTAGCACCAATACGACAGTCGCCTTTCCCTGGGCTATGCTATTGGGTGCTGCTGAGACACCAACAAACTTATAATTGGTTGCTTCTTTTGCAATGGATCTACTAAAACCCTTTCCATACATTTCAAATGATCAGTTTTTACCAGAACTTAGTGTGTAACTACTATTCGCAGTGAAAATGTCTTATTTTGCAACACCTGAAATGGAAAATAAGGCTCCCACCTACCTGATGCTTTAACTGCGTTGCAGAGTGTTTGAAATACACTTTTAAAATGCCACGTGCATTAGAAACGCCACTTCATAGAATTCCAAACTGCTGAAAATGGCTTATTCAAAGTGCTTTACCTCAAAATGCACGCATCAAATACATACAAAACTACTATAAGGCCAAGCACTGAACCTTCCTACAGACTTTCCACCAGTAAAATAATACCGTCGCCTCTGAAAATCCCAGAGGTACTTGCAGTGCAAACGAGAATACTGCACGCCAGTTCAGAGCCATGCGCTTAGCGACAATCACGCAATTGGTACGCATGGTAATGTCAGTAGTAGGAAATATCCTATTCTGGCTCACCTGACGTCCTGGCATGGCGAAGGGACGAGCTGGCGGCCATCTTGGATAACGTCACATAACCATTTTTTCCCTCAAAATTTTCTTTTCTCCCTCAAAAACGTTTAAATTTCCAGAATTTGCCTCAAAATTTTTCGAATGTCCATCCAAACTGGCAAATTTTTTTACAAAAAATGTGTTTTGCACAATCTGGATGACTTTTGCACAATTTCCGCCGATGACTCCACAATGTGGCAAAGTCACTCCTATTTAGGGAATTAGGGGTGAGGAGTGAAGGGGTTACTCTGACATTCACGCTCTATCATTCCAGCCCAGCACCATCCATCTTGCACGAAAAATGTTCGAGTTCATTGCCCCATCATGCAACTTCTATCATCAAGCTCTGTAATTCCACCTTGGTTTTCTCATATTCCTTCTGGTCTCCAATCACCTGGCATCCTGGCAGGAACAAGTCTCATGCTCTGACATTCCACCTTGGTTTTCTCATATTTCTTCTGGTCTCCTTTCACCTGGCATTCTAGCAGGGACGAGTCTCATGTTCTGTCATTTCACCTGCGCAACATGGAGCGAGGCCTGCTCATACATGCTAGCCTAGAGTCGCAGTGCATGCCACATATATCATAAGCCCACCTGTAAGCATAGTTGGCTGTAGTTTCAGAACTGTTTAAGACACAACTATCAAAATCATAACATAGGCATCACCCCCGACAACAAAAATGCTGCAGGGTCAGTAGGCCCCAAATGCACTTATAAGCATAGTTAGCTGTAATTTCTGAACTGTTTAAGTTATAGTCACCAAATTCGTAACATAGTCATCACTCCTACAACGAAATGACCGCAGAATCAAGTATTGTGTAAGCCTACTTATTAGCATATATGGCTGTAATTTCCGAACCATTTAAGATATAGGTACCAAATTCGTAACATAGACATCGCCCCCGACAGCAAACAGGGCCGCATGGTGAAGAATACCCTAAGTCTACCTACTTATAAGCATAGTTGGGTGAAATTTCCGAACCATTTATGATAAAGTCACCAAATTCATAACATAGACATCACCCCCGACAACGAACCCACTTATAAACTTCATTGGTTGTAATTTCCGAACTGTTTGAGATATTGTCATCAAATTCTTTACATAGACATCGCCCCCGACGATGAACAGGTCCGCAGGGTCAAGCAGGCTCTAAGCCCAGTTATAATCATAGTACCCCAACATTTTTCACCCACCAAAGTCATATGCAACAAATTCATATCATAAACATACCCTATGATGAAAAATAGGCTGTTAGGAACAAGTAAACTTTAAGGCATCTTATAAGCATAGTCTACAGACATTTCCCATCCACCGAAGCTGTAGTCACCAATTTCATAACATAGATACCACTTCGACGACGAAAAGGATTTAAGGGTCAAGTACACCTTAGGCCTTCGTACAAGCATAGTTGACTACCATTTCCCACCCACAGAAGCTATAGTCACCAAATTCACATCATAGGCATCGCCTACAATGTCAAACAGGGTGGTTAGGACAAGTACACCTTAAGCCCTCTTATAAGCATAGTTGCCCGATGCTTACCACCCTCCGAAACTATGACCACCAAACTCTTATCACAGTCATCACTTCCGATTGCAAACAGGGAGATAAAGGCAACTAGGCCTTAAGTCCTGTTACAAGCACAGTTGGTCAGCATTTCCAAACCATGGAAGTTCGGGAACATGTAACAACCATCCATGCATGTAAAGAAAATAAAAGTATACATACAGGCGCATTGCAAAGTTACAGTTGCATATAGGAATGTAGGGTCTGAAATAGCGCACACATGCACATCTGACCGCATGCATTCATCAGTGCCCACCGTCACCCATGTCGTCTGCTACTGCAGGTGTCTACCAACTCTGACCCCCCTCAGCGATAGTCATCCACTCTTCGCTCACCAACATCCAGACTGTATATATAAATGTGAAATATATATACATAAATGAACTTCAGCATGGGTTATATGCAACAAACTATATGCAAAAAGCATGATATAAACAAATGTGCTGCATGCATGATAGACATAGTCGTGAGTAATGGTAAAATACATTTATTGTAATATTACCGAATATCATCAGTCCGACACAAGGGCCAGCAGCCCGAATCATCGCTAGCAAGGGTAACCCTTTACAACAGGCCATATAATAAAAATAAAGGGGTATGCAATTGCACCGAAAATAAGACATACATAATAGCAGATTACATTAAAACACGTGCGTGTTAATATAAATAAACACAATCAGCTCAATGCGATGGTCGAGGAATCCTAGTGCAAAAGATATGAAACTGTCGTGTACATAAAAAATCAATTATGAACCAAACAATAAAGGACTGGCATAAGCGCAAGTACATCATGAGCATGATGTCATAACGAGTCACAATATATATAAAAAATATCCCGACGTAGGCTCAGCCTATAAAAGTGAAGTCAGTGTGACTATCATGTCAACATGATAAAAAACGATTGATAACAAGGCCAACCCCAAAAATGAGTACAATGTGACAAGTACGATACGCATAACAGGACTTGTAAAGACTGTGTTCCTTTGCTTGACACAAAATAACATACATTTAAACTTGAGTCGCGCAAGAGAGGCATCACTGCTACGAGACGATGCAAACAGATATAAAAAATAATATGTAAAGGAAAAATAGTTATAAGCACTAACCAATCAGCACAATCACATATTACGCAAGCACCGGGTGTTGTACAATATGTTATGTAATGCTAGACAAGATCAGGCTGTCGTGGTCAGTACAACAAAATAGCAAACTACTTCCTTACAGACCGACTGAAACGAAACCATCACATCCAAAGTACGGCCAACACTCACAACATTAGAAGTGAAACACGTCCGACCCGACCGACTTGTGCGATCAACTAACATCTTAGGAATCTGTAAGGCAGCCCAGATGGTCGGCCTGTGGCACGAGCACCGTGCAGGTCTCGGCAAGTCGAAGGGAGTGCGCATACCACAAGCCAAGTGAGACGCGTCAGGCTCCAGGGTGGCAGACCAGCCAGGTCACAAACTTTACGAGAGGAATTCAGTTATACATTACAAAGTATCAATTTATCCCATTTTAAATACTAAATATGTATACATGCACTTATTTTAATACATAGCATTTGTAGTGCCAGAATTGTTAGCACATACGAAACAACATACATTAAAACCATTCGTCGCACAAGAGAGATGACACTGCTACATGCTGTTTATAGAAAATTACTCATGTAACCTTGTTGTTACTCCGCCATCTTATTTACACAGGGGGTGGCCAGTAGTTCATAAGAGTTAAATTATATTGGTGCAGACTAATGACACCTGAGGATGTTGCTTTAGGGGTAAACAAATACTCGTATTCTCAGTTATTTAACACACCAGGATTTTATTGATCAGAAGGTCACATAGTTATTAAACACACTGGCGAGACTGAGCCCCCCTGCAAGTCGTTTGCCTGACGGGCTGTTGGGCTGAATACTATGCGTCGGGGAAGGTTGTTGAAGGGAGAGGTTTCTCTACTTATCTGTGACTGCTGCTTTTTGTTAGTTGTCTTCGTTGGCAGCTGAGGCATGGTGAGTTGGGTGGCCCTGGTTCAGCCCTCGGACTGCCTCTCGTTGACGTGCTGTACGAAGTTGGCTGTTTCCTGCGGTTTTGACTGTCTCGCAATGAAGTCCGGGATTAGGG
This sequence comes from Clitarchus hookeri, assembly GCA_002778355.1. Classification (NCBI taxonomy): domain Eukaryota; kingdom Metazoa; phylum Arthropoda; class Insecta; order Phasmatodea; family Phasmatidae; genus Clitarchus; species Clitarchus hookeri. The sequence goes on along the minus strand of NQII01000516.1, from coordinate 61,746 downwards.
TTCTCCCGTGACTTTCACTTTCCTTGCGATCCCGGCCGGCATTATGGTTGGAGACTGCTTCCTCCTCGTCTTTCTTCTGGCCATCGCGTTTCTGTCTGCATTCCTAACCACGGAAACTGCCACTTCGTTTTGGAAATGAACTCATAAGTTCTCTGCACTTCTACTTGGTTTGTTTCTGGAATTAACACATGAAGTTTCGGCTCACGACTCGCCTTCTCGGGGAATGGCGCCACTCGGACTGGGGCTACCACTCGTTTCCAGGAATTTACCCATATTCTCGGCACTGTTCTAGTTACACAACTGGTTACTCTCGTTTCGGTTACATCTATCTCGTCTCCTCGGCTGAACCACCGAACTACTCCAGTCTCGGCTGGCGATAATTGTTCCCGAACAATTGACCGTGAACAACTGATTGTACATTACTGCCTGGGGCCGGTCCCGAACTCTGGCCCGTTGATATGACTGCCTCTCTCCTAACTGCCTTCTCTGTCTTGCTTCGCGGCTGAAGAACTCCTCTCGAACGACTGCTCACGACTAATGACAACTGAATGCTCGCTCACGACCGAATGACCGCTTGCCTTGGCTGCTCCTGAATTTAACCCGTCTCTCGATATATTCAAATTAGCTGTCAGCGATTTGTGTCGAGAGAAACAGGGACTTCCCCGGCGTAACTAGCATGTTTTTTTGTATAGGATTTCGGTCTCGTCAGCGACTCGCGCGCTCAAACAAGGGTTGGTGGGAGGGGTGCGGCAAGCATCTCGGGGGTTCCTGGGAGCTGTGTCTGCACTATTCTCGGCCAGGGGGTTACCCTGTTTCGTTCGCTGAGAGCTTATATCAGCTAATTTTCGGGACTTTCCCTTTTTCCTTCGGCTGCGGTTCATCCCAGTGTATTCTCATATCTCGGGACATCCCCGGGGATTATTTCTCAGGGTGTGAATACAGCGCATGTCCTATACTCTGTACCCATCATGCGTCAACCTGATAGTGCTGGTGACAGTGCATCAACCTTGAAAATAAGGTATCGCAGGTTCAAAACCCCACGAAGTACAATCATTTCGTAGGTCAAAATACAACACGATACACGATTAATAAACTTCTTTGTGTGATATATATCTACATATTTAAGTATCAAGCTCATCGTTCAAAAATTATAATGAACTACACTATTACAGAGGTAAGGAACCAATCAGAGTAACGCGATGCGGTCGGCAGTGCCTATATAAGACAACAAGCATCTAGCAAAATTGCTAGATCGGTTATTGCTGCTACAATGGCAGGTTATCAAGATTTAAGTGAGTTTGAACGTGGTGTTATAGTTGGCGCACGAGAGATGGGACATAGCATATAACCTCTCTGAGGTAGCGATAAAATTGGCATTTTCGCATACAACCATTTCACGAGTGTACCATTAATATCGGGAATCCGATAAAACATCAAATCTTCGACATCGCTGCGGCCGGAAAAAGATTTTAAACGAACGGGACTAACGACGACTGAAGAGAATCATTAAATGTGACAGATGTGCAACCCTTTCTCAAATTGGCGCATATTTCAATGCTGGGGCATCAACAAGTACCAGCATGCGAATAATTTAACGGACCATCATTGATATGGGCTTTCGGAACCGAACGCCCACTCGTTTACCGTTGTTTACTGCACAACACAAAGCTTTACGCATCGCCTGGGTCCGCCAACACTGTCATTGGACTGTTGATGACTGGAAACTCGTTGGCTGGTCTGACGAGTCTCGTTTCCAATTGTATCAGGCAGATGAACGTGTATGGGTATCGAGACATTCTCATGAATCCATGGACGCTACATGTCAACAGGGGACTGTTCAAGCTGGTGGAGACTCTGTCATGTTATGGGGTGTTTGCAGTTGGCATGAAATAGGACCCCTAATACGTCAAGATACAACTCTTACAGGTGAAAGATACATAAGCATCCTGTCCGATCACCTGCACCCATTCGTGTTCATTGTGCATTCCGACGGACGTGGTCAATTCCAGCAGGATAATGCGACACCCACACATCGAGAATTTCTACCGACTGGCTCCAGGAACACTCTTCTGAATTTAGACACTTCTATTGGCCACCTAAATCACCAGACATGAACATTATTGAGCATATCTGGGATGCCTTGCAACGAGCTGTTCAGAAGATTTCTTCACCGCCTCGCACTCCTATGGATTTGTGGATTGTCCTGCAGTATTCATGGTGGTAATTGCCACCTGCATACTTTCAGACACTAGTCGAGTCCATGCTACGTCGCCTTGCGGCACTTCTGTTTGTTCGCGGGGGCCCTACATGATGTTAGGCACGTGTACCAGTTTTTTTGGCTCTTCAGTTTATACCTCCAACAAAATGTTTTCGTACGTGACTCTGCTCAATGTATGTTCATCTCAAATTCTTACAGCCTGTCAGATGTTTATAAGTAGGTAAGAAACAGCCCACACTGTGACAACCCGAAGTGGATAACACGAACCAAAATATTGTGAGAATGGTATAAATCCATACATCTTGTAAAAAATGTTTCCCACTGCGTCGTCGAGCGTGGCGGAAAGCAGATCGTTACGTCTGCATTCATCTACCGCAATGTTACGTGAACAACACTCAATGTGTAAATTACTCAAATGAACAGGCCGGATTGTATACTAGACTGCGCCGGAAAGAACACTTAATTGGGAAACTTTAAACTCGGCATTGTATTGGCATTTAACCGGCCATTAATGAACGTTGTACAGTATAGTAAGCGTGTCCGGTGTTGTGTGAACCAATAGGTATTTTACACTGAGGCGACAAAAGTCATGGGATACCTCCTAATATCGTGTCGGACTTCCTTTTGCCAGGCAAATTGCAGCAACTCGACTTGGCATGGACTCAACAAGTCGTTGGAAGTGGCCGGCAGAAATATCGAGCCATGCTGCCTCTATAGACGTCCATAATTGCATTCTCTGCACGAACTGACCTCTCGACGATGTCCAATAAATGTTCGATGGGATTCATGTCGGTCAATCTTGGTGGCCAAATCATTCCCTGGAATTGTCCAGAATGTTCTTCAAACCAATCGCGAACAATTGTGGCCCGGTGACATGGTGCATTGTCATCCATAAAAAGTCAATCGTTGTTTGGGTACATGAAGTCCATGAATGGCTGCAAGTGATCTCCAAGTAGCTGAACATAACCCTTTCCATTCAATGATCGGTTCAGTTAGACCAGAGGACCCAGTCCATTCCATGTAAAAACCACCCACACCATTATGGAGCCACCACCAGCTTACACAGTTCCTTTTTGACAACTTGGGTCAATGGATTCGTGGGGTCTGCGCCACACTCGAACCCTACCATCAGCTCTTATCAACTGAAATCGGTACTCATCTGACGAGGCCACGGTTTTCTAGTCGTCTAGGTCCAACCGATGTGGTCACGAGCCCAGGAGAGGCGTCGCAGGCGATGTCGTGCTGTTAGTAAAGGCACTCGAGTCTGTCTTCTGCCGGCATAGCCAAGTAAAGTCAAATTTCGCCGTACTGTCCTAACGGACACGTCCGCCGTACGTCCCACATTGATTCCTGCGGTTATTTCACGCAGTGTTGCTTGTCTGTCAACACTGACCATTCTGCACACACGTCGTTGGTCTCAGTCATTAAGTGCAGGCGGTCGGCCACTGCTTTGTCCATGGTGGGAGGTTCTGTCTGAAATTAGGTATTCTTGGCACACTCTTGACATTGTGGATCTCGGAATGTTGAAATCCCTAACCATTTCCGAAATGGAATGTCCCATGCGTCTAGCTCCAACTACCACTCCGTGTTCAAAGTCTGTTAATTTCCGTCGTGCGGCCATAATCATGTAAGAAACCTTTTCCCATGAATCACTTGACTACAAATCAAAGTCCATCCAATGCACTGCTCATTTATACATGTTGTACGCGATACTACTGTCATCTGTATATTAGCATATTGCTATCCCATGACTTTTATCACCTCTGTATATGTTGTAAATGGGATTACAGAGTCCAGCAGAACCGATGGTCATGCAGTCGTGAACATAGGTGGCTCACTTCTAGTCTGTCGTATTTGTCAGTAAACCTGTAGCGCACTCATCTCGATAAATGCTCTCGCCAGATAAGAACATAATCGATCACGCGTCCATCAGGTGAAACACTAAAATATTCATAAGAGAATTATTATGTGTTTAATAGAAAAATAATTTTCAGTGAACGTCAGAAACACTACGTGTTTAATAAAAACTAGGAACTAGAATAATTTCGCTGATTTCTTTTAGGATAATTTAGACTTCAATATAATGTACATTTCTGTAATGTGTGTAATTGGATAACAGTTTATCAGACACGCCCATGCGAGCTCAAAGCCAATAGCAGACCTGCAAGGTAACAAGCACCGAATCACGTGCCACCTGGTATGAGATAAAACTGGCTGCACACTGGGGCAGCAGTTAATGAACAGAAAGCTTAGGCTCTAAAATGCATAGGACTGTGGTGTCTAGCATACAGGTAGTTAAAAACGCGAAATTTTCCTGTCCCTAAAAATAACTTAGCGTACAGAGTTTGTTTGTTTGTTTCTGCTTCAACCCCGTCGACAAGTTCATTCTTGTTCTTTATTCCTGCATGTTGTTTTTCCGACATTTTGGCAGTCAACCACCAAAACACGAAATAAGAAGTTCGGAACATGCAAGGCGTGCTACTGAGAATTTCCGCACTATTATCACTTCCGTGCACCCTCATTAAACTCTTGTTCTTAGTCACTTCCCGGTAATTATTCTGGTTACACCCCTAGAATTTCTAAACACGTAACTTTCAATACTGATTGTGTCTGTGATATCGCGGCGTTGGCTGTGTTGACGTTGAACAGCGCTTCCAGTGATGTAATGGAATAAAGCCAGAAAACACGACATTAATTAATGGGGTCGTGTCTTCTTGCGATGTTGCGGAGCCTCTTGGCTTGTTTTGTAACTCGCAGATGCAGGCTAAACAAGAAGTTGCGGGCAGAATTCACTGCTTAATATTCCCTCAGAGGAACGGTACACAAACTTGATTTGCTGTTAAGACACTTTTATCTTGAACAACGTTTCGTTAAATATAAATGCCAGTAATAAAAAAATTGTAAAAAAACACCTGAAAATATTTTCAATTTTTTAAAATGTTATCCCAAGAATATTCGTTCACGTCTGACATGTTGCAAAATAAGCGAAATTGTAGTCATTACTGTACAAGTCCATAATCTAGCATTAGCACAGACATCACATTTTTCTTTGCTATGACATTGGTTGCTGCTGACATGCCAACTATCATATGATCTGTTGCTTCTCGTGGCATGGATATAATAAAACACTTCCCAGTAGGTCCCAAAACTTCAGTTGTTATAAACAATTCGTAAGTACTGTTCACACCAAATATGTATTCTTTTGAAACACTTAAAATGAAAAAATTAATATCTACCTAAAGGTGTTAACATTCGAATTCACCCACCTTTCAAGTTTTTCAGAGCCATTTATACCATCAATAATAAAACTTTTTTCTCGTGTCAGACTTACAATGCGTAGTACGAGTTCGTGTTACTGCTCTCCGGGCAGTTTGTTCTCTCATTAGGTACTCCGCCGTGCGATGGCGGATTGAGACTCCATCCGGATGGATAGCAAGTGACGACTCCGTGACTCATGAACGTTAACTACACACGACTTTCGAAACGTTGTTTTAACAAATTAATGTTTTCAGCTATTGGTACGTGAATCGATTTATTGGTTCAAAGATATTATATTTGTGTTAAGAGAAAGAAGCAAATTGTGCAAGTATAATGTTTTATTTTGAAAAAACACGTATCCCTAACTTAGTAAATTCAAAATTCACATGCAGTATCTAAACTGATTAATTGATATGTGTTCGAATATTTCCACGGTTTACTAGAATATTTGTCCATTCTGCGAGATTAAAATATAAGTAAATTACATACAGACGTTTCGAAAATTAGACCTAATTTATTTCAAAATTTTTATAATAAAATTTTATTTCGTTTGGTATTTCTATGAGAGTACTGCCTTAGTGCAAGAATAAATACAGTGACGTATAACGTAATTCTTACATCAATCAGCTACAAATTACATTAAAATGTTACTATTACAAGTTTAAAAAAAAATTCCAAAAATAATTCTTTCCATTGCAGTTGACACCAAAAATTCGCAAGAATAATTAGATATCCTAGCTTGAGGATATTAATTTAATTCATAGTAGTTTCAAATTAAACCTAATTAAACGATTCGTGATACATTTTAATAAGTTAGGAAAATCTACATCTAAAATTATTAATCTTATGAAAGCAAACTTCAAGTTAATGCTAAGTTCCGGTGAATTACATTGTTTTCGAATGTTTAATACTCGTGAGCTGCTTAAGAACCACGATTACAGCAATCAATTACAGCAGTCTGATTAACAACACCTTCATGCACTGGCACCGTCTTCCAACAAATTATATCACGTGGATCAATTACAGCCAAACTCGTAAACGTCGTGTTACCAGCATAAGGGTGCTTATGGAAAAAACAGAAATCCAGAAGTCCATTTCCTGCTTTAGCAGTTATACCTTGCAAACCAAATCTGTAAATATAAGTCAAAATAACATAGCTCTGTTTTGCACTGACGACCTTGCGACACCTTGCATCATTCATCATCCTTATCAACATCATAGTTCGCACTTATAATATTACGATACGATACATTTTACGTGGATAATATCTGCTGGTGCGGTAAAAATCTTCGTGACAACTTAGACGTTAGCCTTAAAGGAAGTTCTCCAGGATTGATTATGTGAACCACAGCTGCACCATCAAAAATCTTCTCATTACACAGTCACAACGGTGCTTCGTTAGTAGAGTTGGCATTCAGAAATGTCAGTAATTCTGACTTGTTACAAGAGCAGTGTTGACCATTATCACAGAGTGAAGGAGGTAAAGGCTGATTTTAACGACTGAAAAATTCGTTCAAATACTATTCTCTTTCTTGGCGAGCAACAAAAAAACCGCCAAAGAGAGAACAATAAAATTTAAGTGAAATGTTACCATGCTTCCGTTTAGAAGATGCAACGGCGTATATTTTTTTTAGTATTTTAAGAGAGCTATTGCATCCTACGGGACCGTTTAAAATCTATATAGTCAATGTCAAACATTCTTGTAAAAAGCATGGAAACAGTTTCTGACATTCTAGGTCATTTCTCACAACTGTTCTTGTGACAGCGTCACTCATCACAACACGATAGGTGATTCTGAACGAATCACCAATCGTAACACGGAAAGGAATACCTGCACATTTCGAGGCCGCGGTGTTGTAGTGGTTAGACTACTCTCCTCCCACCAAGGTGAACCGGGTTCTATTCCCGGCGCGGTCGTTCTCGGATTTCCGGAAGTGGGAATCGTGCCGGACGATGTCGCTGTTCAGTAGGTTTTCTCGGAGATCTCCCGTTTCCCCCGTCCCCTCATTCCAACGTTGCTCCATACTCACTTAATTTCACTTCCATGGGCTCTAGAGACCTCGTTGTTAAGAGCCGCCCAAATCTCTTCACTCACACACTCAAAAGTTCCACCATTAACAGCAATAGATAGAAAATGCGGGGATGTGGGATATGGGGTTCGGGTAGGAGGGTAGGAGCCAATGGCATCTGGCAGTGACGACGTTTGACCTTGACCCTGACCTTGACCTCAAAATGTCCCGCTTTACCTGAAAAAAACATTCAATAATCCTAGAATTTCCCTATAACCCTCTTTTTATTCTGAACTTGTAATATAATCCTTGAAGACGTAATGTTTTCAATGATTCTACTAATTGCGTCTTTTATCCTCTGAATAATTATTTAACAAATATGTGTGTTGCATATAATACTGATATTAATATTAATCCAGTTGCATAGTTTGACCTGGGAAACGTGTATGGAAAGTATCGCTAAGTTACATTTTTAACGAAAATTATCTCATCTAAAGATTCGAACAGGGGAATTCTGATCATTTATTGTAATGCATGCATTTAAGGAGTCTCTTGACCAGTTAAATATATGCAGTTATAATAATAACACAAAACTCTTACGCATTCGGATTGGTTGCATGTGTAATGGGAAGCAGGTCTCACTGAAAGCCAATGCTGATGCGTTTACTACGAACTCTAGCAGTGCACTTCAGACAAATGGCATCACTCTGGAACACCGACCGCCAACCGCGACTGGTAACTTGCTCGCCAAGTGTCAGCCCAGGTAGTTGGTAATCACTCGCACCGCGCGGTGGCTCATAAGTAGGGGCAGTGATATTTCGCGAAAAGATTTCGAGACAAGATACAGTCCAAAGCACTGTAGGGTCGTCCAGCTACTTTGATTGGCTAAAAGATTTTCTGGCCAGTGTTAACCTTTTGCGCACGAATCACGAAGGTTCAGTGTCGGAGTTACTTAGTCCTGAGTGGCTTGGTCAAAGACGGACACGGCACCAGCAGCCAATGGAGGTATAACAACAGCAGAGATGTGTATATAGTATTGAAGTCTACTGTGTGCTCCGATTTTTACGCGAAAAGTCACTAGCCCTACTCATATGGCACATGGACCAGAACAGAGCTTTGCAAAGCCAATCGGCAAATGGGTTCACGCGCATCAAAGGAACCACCATATTTAGTTTCTGTGTACTATTCTACTCTGTGGCTATTGCTTGGTGCCACTAACAAAGGAATGTGTTTAGATCGTCCTGGGAGTAAATATTACGATAGAGCAGTGATCTCGTTACCATCAACCAGTTGTTTGACCTACACTGGGGAGAGCTGAAGCGTTCTGCCACTGCTGCTTGCATAATCTGTGAGTGATATATGACTATTAACAGTAACCATATTTATATTAGAAGGACTGAATTTGGCGTATGCCGGGATGATGTGACGCACATATTTACCCCCAACTGGTTTTTTATTTACCTCGGCACATGGTATTAATTCGTAAACCATTTATGTTCATATATGCACTATATTTGTGACTTTCGCATACTCGAGGTGGGAGGAAATGATTGCTAGCAGTGCTTAGTACTATTGTATGAAAGAGGTTCGATCGTCTACTGAAAAATCAGTTATTTAAAATTAGAGTAAACGAAAATTTCTGTCTCTGTACAAGGCTGTTTTTTTATGATAAGCTGTAATAAAGTTCTCGTGTTTTTTTTCTTAAGTGATGCGATCACATTTGTTTTAAATAAAATCCTGAATATGGCGTACGCTTTTTCAATGTGTGGGTTTAGTCATGCAATGTAACTAACATGTACGTATGTAATGTGTAAAATTACTACTTGCATGCATGCTATGCATCGTATGTAAATAAATAAATATTTTTAGTGTTTTTAACAAGTAAGGAAATGAATTGTCAAAATATTTTATGCAGTATATGTTGAAATGAAATTGGTTATATCCGGGACAAGGATTACATTTTAAAGTTAAATGTATTAAAATATTAACAAAATATAAATGTATGGCAAAGACCATAAAATTCAATACGGCGGTTTCTAACGTAGTTTATGATGACATAAGAATCAACCCTGAAATCATGTGCCCCTTACAGTAATGTTTCAAAAATGGCTACCAATTATTATTATAAAAGTCTTAACTTGTTTTGAAATACAGCAGTTAATTTTAGGTCGTGAGTGTTGACTACAGTGTGAATTTGATGGTTACATCTCAATAAGTGTCTAAATTACGGGTAACTATGCTTATTAAAGGACTTAATGCATAATGAAGTATATAACATTGATGGGCTTCGTATCTATCTGATATGGTATACGTTAAACATTTATTTAACTCCAACGGTTGCTGAAGGACGATCAACTATGCCAAGTTGGTGGGCCTGACATGAGCATATTATGCTTGAAACATTATTTGAAGGAAGGCGACAACTTTCCTGTACTCTCAAATCGAGCTGCTTGCAAGTACTGCTCATAATTACGTTTTAAACAGTAGTAGCACACCTATGCCTTCAGGAAATGCAATGCGGTGCAGAACATTGTCGAGTAACAAGTGTTGATGTTGCCACATTACCTCTAGTGAAGCTGCCTCATGTCGCTGGATGGTAGACGAGAAAGCCACTGGCTTTGGTCATGCCTGCGACAATCAGAAGGTCCTCACTCCTGGCGATCTGTTGAGATCGTCCAGAACTAGTCAGTTGTGTACGGGTTCCTTCATGTGCCCATTGTTCGTACAAATCTGTCTGTAAATTTATAACATCTTGAATTATATCCTGCCATCCACCCTGTCTCTCACTGCTCTATTCTCTGGCATGTCCTTAACTTTAGGCACGTGATCACATATTCCGATTTCAAATTTGTATCCCCCTTCAACATACGTGTTTGTGCATACGTCACACGATATATTTACTTTATATACTTACATTTTCAAGTTTTAAAAACAATCAATTAAATTCAATGAATTATTATTATTAATAAAATTATCCGTAGTCAACTGTTGTAATTTCATATTTGTTATTGCCTTAAAAAAATCGTTTCTATGTATATCATGCGATAAACATGCGTTTCTAAGTTTTTATTTATAAAATTATGTGTAATTAGCTGTTGTGATGTCACATTCGTATTTACCTTAAAAACAAGTGTCTGTGCAGATACCATACTATATACTTGGTTTCCAAGTTTTCAAAACAAAAAAATAATAATTTTAAATTACATACATAACTTTTATTTGTAAATACGTACATAAACATCGTTTGTGACGTTATGTTGGAATTAGTCTTGAAGTATAAAGTATGAATATATATATATATATATATATATATATACAAATACCTACATTGTAAAAATCTTGAATGCATATCTACATCTATAAAATCGAATATGGAAATTGAATGAATGAAGTCTTAGGCGTTCGAAAGAGTATTTATAATTGGTTATTCCACATTCAAATTATTCTCAAATAATGTCCGGCTGTATGCTGAATGTAATATACCAGTATGTATATATTATGTGTAACAATAATTGTTAATGTTATTTATACGCGTATGAAGTGGTGCATTTTTTTATGTAAGCATTCATGTGCTTAGCCCTATCCATACGCATATTTAGAAAAAAATTTATACTCACCATTGTTATTAAAATGAAATCATTAATCATTCTTGTAGCTGAATAATTTTTATTTTTTTATTCTTTTTTATTTTAAGTCGGTGTAAATAAATTCAAGTTTTTATTATACTTATTTCGTAAAACCCATGCAGCCTAAGTCAAAAATGTTTCTGAAATGTTATTAATTAGATTTTCGACCTTCATGTCTGGGCACATTTTGAAATTTTACTCTTCATTCTAAGTAAAAAATCACCCAGACTATCCTCAATTATGCATGGATCGATAAATACATATATTTTTCTAATTTTGGTTCTCATATCGGTGTGTGTGCGTGTGTGTGCATGAGAGGTTGACCGAGATGCCGGTTGTCCGAATCCAAACAGTTTTGCATTAACAAAACTTTCAGGACTACTACTTATCTTTTAAGCATTTACGATTAAATGTTTAGTGTCCTCAGACACATTTCTTAGTACATTTGTAAAATTACATATTGATTATAAGGTATGCAACTTAAGTGAAGTTTTTTACAATTGCGTTGAATTAGTTTTTGGCACTACACGAGCCCATACGTAATCTGCTTACCAACATACTTTGAGATCCTTCAGTCATAGTTATTCCTATGAAATCCAGTATGGCGTCGAGGGATAGACATATACAATAGCTGTGTCTAATAGCACAGTTGAATTCCCTCTTAAAATACATGCCTTTAGACATGCAACACATTATATTACATCCCTAAGTTTTTAAACTTAAAAGTTAAGTACATAAAATTTTTATTTAATAATAATATAATGGTACCCAACATCGTATTCGAACAAATTGACTATTTGGCTTTCATCTAGCTCATGGGTTAAATCTACAATATGAATTTTGTTACTATAACTTCGAGGGTTGGAAAATGGTGTCTATTCATCCTCATAAAAAAAGCTTAAGGCATTATTCATTTTCATCTCGAATAGACTTACACTGGTCTGATACGTTCCAATTTCCATGTGCCAAACTCCGGCAGTAGTTTAATGATGTCCAACCGTGCCTCTAAGTTCGTAGCTGTCTGATATAGGTATAATGGATTTAATATACATTCTGAGGTAAGCCAACCTGTATTCGTGGCTCGGGCTCGTTACATAATTACTTTTAAAAAAAGGAAGATCAATCCCTACGACTACTAAATAAAGCCAATGTGGCATTTAATACACGTGAATTATCAAATATTATGGCGTCATTTTAGCATTCGACTCGAAATCACTAGTCTGAAAATATATAACACTTGGTATATATACGTACACAATTATATTCTACTAGAATTCTATATGATGCTGTTCATTGCCTCATAATCATATATTCTGTTATTATTTTCGAATTCTCTTTGAAAATACGAATCCGTAGACATGCTGCTCAATAGAAAAATTTAAAATTAAAAAAAAACTGTATTTATTTAAAAACATGCATTTTATTTATAAAATAATGCTTTTCATAATATATGGTTGTGGCTTAACATACTACAAATCCATCTAGGAAATACAAATCTACAGACACATTGCTCGTCATGATTTTTGTGAGTTTTAAAAGTGATATAAAATATATTACATTAAATACATAACTTTTATTTATAAAATAATTTTTTTTGTATAATTGATGGATGTTACATTATAATCNATTTTTGTGAGTTTTAAAAGTGATATAAAATATATTACATTAAATACATAACTTTTATTTATAAAATAATTTTTTTTTGTATAATTGATGGATGTTACATTATAATCAAATTATTAAATTTGAAATACGAATGCATAGACAGGTGGATCGATACAGTTTTGTCTGTAATTTTAAAATCTTACCTCTTATTTATAAAACTTTGCATTTTTAGTGCCTTGCCAACATGACTATTATATAAGTTAACAGGTTAATTTTATATATACATAATTTAGACTGGTAATGTCACTCATGTGCTGGTGGCTCAGTCGGGAAATGGTGGTCAACAAAGCTTATAAGAGGGCTTATGGCATAAATGGTCTTGCAACCCTGATCGTTGTCAGGAGTGATGCCTGTGGATAGAATTTGGTGGCTATATCTTAAACAGTTCGGAGATGGTGGCCAACTATGCTAATTCGTCGGCTTAGGCCATACTTGACTTACCGCTCTATTCCTCATGAGGAGTAATGTCTATGTTATAAATTTGACCTTAAATAGTTAGAAAATGACAGCCAACTATGTTTATAAGTGAGCTTAAGACATACTTGACCCTGCGAACATTTTCGTCGTCGGTGGTGATGTCTATTTTATGAATATGGTGACACTAGCTTCGGTGGATAGGCATTGGTAGCCAACTATGCTTACAAGAGGGCTTAAAGTATACTTAACCTTACCGCACTGTTCGTCGTCATGGATAATCCCTATGATAGGAATTTTGTGTGTAATTCTTAAACAGTTCGGAAATTATGGCTAACTATGCTCATAAGAGGGCTTAAGACATGATTTACCCCACCACCCTCATCGACATTCTTGATTGGAATGATAGAGCATAATAGGCAGAATTACAGAGCATGAAACATGGAACGAAAGAGCATGAAGTATCTTGAAAGGGCAATGAACTAGAAAATTCTATGGTGGAATGACATAGCATGATATGCAGAATAACAACATGAAAGGTGAAACGACAAAGCATGAACTGGAACATTCTTGATACCAGGTCATGCTATTTTTGGACTGAGTGACTCATGAAAATTTTTGTAAGGAAACTTATTTCGGGAAATGTTGCAGATTTGGAATAAATATCGAGAAATTTTGGGGGAAATTCTAGGAAATTTCAATGTTTCTGAGGGAAAAAGAAAAATTTTGAGGTAAAGGTAGGGGTCAAGGTCAAGGTCAAAGGTAATCCAAGATTGTGACCTGTCCTCATTTTCTCTGCCAGATGCCACTACTGGCTGGTCCACTACCAGTTGCCATATGGTTCCTACCCTCCTAACCACCAACCCTCTGTGCCAGATCCCCCATATTCTATCTACTAAGAGCATTTAAAAATGTTGCATCTTCTAAAACACATATAAAAAAAAATTCTTTGTTTTACAATTATTTTGATTTGAAAGTATTTACTTTAAATTTGGATTAGCTAATTACCCACGAAGTATGATGAAATCGTTAATTCAATTACTTATTAACGTCAAAACATTATACGAGTCTCTCTCTGAACATGTTAGGCAACTCTGCTGCTGTGCAGCGCAGCATGTTGTATGAAGCATGCGTGACAGTCAGTTCCCTTCGAGCGTATAGTAAACATGCACGCAGACAAGCGAGATTATCTGCCCGCCACTTCATGTGGGCGTAACCATTAGCTAATTACCCGCGTGCTGCGAAGGCGGTACTTACATCTGGCCGGCTGTCGTAGCCTGTGTTGTGACATTTTAGACGTTTGTTCAGTCAACGTCTGGAAACGTTCTTCTCTAGAGAACCAGCGCCATCAAATTGAGGATAATTTACAAACTGTTTATTTTTAGCATTTCAGCCTAATGTAATTATTGTAGTAATTCACTCTTTCTAATTTGTACAAGTGAAATAGTAAGAATGACATTTGCAGATCTGCTAGAGCATTGTTGCATATCCTACGGATAGCGTTTTATTTGCTTGGAACCTCATTTTGGAGTTTGATATGTCAGAAGTAATTTATAATAGGGTTCTTGGAAAATTCAACTTTTTGTTTGTATCACGAGACAGGTTTATTAAATGTCACAAGAGCTATTTTTTTACGCTGGGATAGGAAGGAGGTGAAGAGAGGAGAAATTCTGCCTTATAAGTAGAGGCAGTGATATTTCGCTAAAAAATTTCGAGACAAGATACAGTCCAAAGCACTGTAGGGTCGTCCAGCTTCTTTGATTGGCTAAAAAATGTTCTGGCTCGTGTTCACCGTTTACGCACGAATCACGAAGGTTTAGTGTTGGAGTTACTTAGTCCTGAATGGCTTAGTCAAAGACGGACACGGCACCAGCAGCCAATGGAGGTATAACAACAGCTGAGGTGTGTATATAGTATTGAAGTCTAATGTGTGCTCCGATTTTTACACGAAAAGTCACTGGCCCTAGTTATGACACTAGTAAGAATCGCTCAGAACGCTCTTTCCCAAACCATTCTGTTATCTAACACACGCACTCTCATGTCGAGTAGTTTCCACGAAGAGCACGATCTACTTTCGTTTTGATCAGGGGCCACGGTGGCCGAGCGGTTAGAGTGCTCGACTCCCACCAAGGCGAAACCGTGTTCAATCTCCGGTCGGGTCACTCCCGGGTTTTCTGCAAGTGGTAATCGTGCCGGACGATGCGCAGGTTCTGTGGGTTTTCTCGGGGATATCCCATTTCCCCCCGACCTTGCATTCCAGCGCTGCTCGATTCTCACGGCCAATACCTATGAAGGAACGTTTCATTGGGACACTCTTAACTCGACACGGTATTGGCTGGAAGTCGGTCGGTAAATAACGCTGCACAGTAGCGTGAACGTACCCGAGGTGGCGTGGACAATTAGCACACTGGTAAGTGTGAACGCAGAGACCAGCTTAAATGGCATCCCTTCAGTTGTGGATGTAGGCCACTCACTCATTACTTGTTTTCAATGTTTGTAAACATTTTCCCCACTCAGAGTGATAAATGGTGGAACATTTTTCTTCGCAGGAAATCATACCATTTCTAGTAACTCGAGCCATAATTGTGAGCATATAAGCAGACGTTATTACGTAGTTCATTTAGGTTATGACATAGCTAGGGATCGAAAAATTTTGCGAATAAATTTTAGGGCAAGCGACTCCAAAAACGTGCCCATTTAAGTCATGGTTTCTATTGGCCCACTGTTTATAAGACACGCCCGTGGGGAGTCCGAGCAAATAAACAAACATTCGAAGTATAAACTGTAGAACACTTTGCTCCCTGTTCTGTGGGGCAACTGGGGTAACTGGGGCAACAGCCAATGATCAAAGAGCTGCTGCTTGAGTCCGTAAAGCACTGCTGAGTCTAGCCTACAGGTCACTTAGACCGCAAAAATCTCCTGTCTTTAGCCGTATCAAATTATCTTGCCTTACGGGCGTTCCAGCAGTATTCTTTTGCTTATCGGTGGTGTGTGTGTCTGTGAGAAAATATTTACTTGTTTGACTGGCCAATCATAATTAGGATACTCCGATACTGTACGTCTGTGATTCGCGGGCAGGCGCCTAAAACGCGAAACACCTAGATCGTCCAATCACGGATGTGGATTTGAGCTACACTGTTATGAAATTCAACTGGTCGTAAAATCTTTTCGCGAAAATCGGGTGTCCCTACCTAT
>NQII01000516.1:0-45224 GCA_002778355.1 Clitarchus hookeri | reverse complement strand
CAAAAAAAATTATAATTTTCTATTAAAATCTGTGGTTATGGGAAATTCATTCAACAGTAACTCCCATCCTAACCATTTTTCCGCACACCAAAAGTAAACCGACAAAATGGCGTGATAAAAATATACGTTTTGAAGTAAATCTGAGCAAAAACGGGGGTTTTCAGGCATTTCTTTTTAATGCTGGTTCGATTAGAAAAAAAATATTCGAAGTGCATTTAAGTTAGCTACATATTTGCGAGACTAAAATATCCATAATAAAACCATATACTGACGATTGCAAATTTAAATTGATCCGAGGCCGGTTATTGCCTTTTATTATTGTTATTGTCAGGGACGGACTTTATAGTAACGGTGCTGCATTTGTTGAATTTGAATGAATGTGTCGCATGCGATTGTAGCTATTTGTTTGAATGTATACCTACACGTGCGTTCGTACGAATCTCCACACGATGGCCACCTCGCCCTTCTTTTAATTACCTTTTTTTTAATTTGAATCCTCCGATGTGGAGTGTAGAATTATTTCCTGTCGTGGCCACTCGTTTGCAATACTGGTAAAAAAAAAAGCCCTTTTGGAATTTGTTTTGTTTGCGAAAAGAATAAAAGTGTTTCGCGAGGAACAAAATGATGCCGGAAACTGGCTGGTTCTCTGAAATCCAGCGCGAGCAGATTACTCGTATATTGGAAACAGTCGGCGGGCGGGGTTTTTAGCCCTGCGAGGTTGTCATCTCTGCCAAGCTGGTTGCATTGTTACAAGGGGCGAGGGCATTTCCGTCGGCCACCGAGGGCGCGCGCCACTCCAAACGACGTCGCGTCCCGCAATTACGAAATATTCTAATTGCCAGTGTAACGAACCTCGTAGTCTAGAACCAAACCGGGCTTTATTTTGGGTGAGTCGAGCTCTGTCGATGCCAATTTGTGAAAAACTAACTGGAAATTCGCAGCGGGAAATGCGAGTTCACAGCCCCATTTGAACGTCAAGTGAAGTTACTCTTCATCATTTTTTACCTCTGTTTTACAAAAAAATGATACTAGACCAATACTCAAATTAGATTTTCTTTAACACTACAGCAAATACAACGAAAATCAATTTCCCAACATAAACAAATTTATTATCCAAGGATGAACTATGCAACTTCCAAAAGAATGTTCCGCAATAATTTTGTTCACAATATTAATTTAATTATATATTAGGTACTGAACTTCCTTAAATATATGTAAAAAACAAATGACACAAAGATGGAATAGAAGAATTGAAAACTTGATAGTTCAGTGGCCTGCAAACTATATTTTACAGTTCTATTTATATCCGAGACTATTTCAATTTTTATTAGCTAATAACTTTATGGGAGATAAATTTCGCTTTTGACTTAGGCCTTCTTGTTTTTCTATTGTTGTCGGTATTCTATTAGCTCAGAGTTCTACGGAGTGACTGCAAGAATCATCGTTGTCATTTTAATTATTCACATGAGCGTGCCAGTTGTTAAAGTCTGTTATTATTTGCCTCCTTTATTTTGCTCGTAATATCGTATTAGGCTATAAAATTCCCTACAATGCTTTAGATCGTCTTGTACATTCGTTTCATATAATAATGGTACAGTTATTAAACTACTTAATAAATAATTTTACATCATAGAATTATTCATTTCAAAGATGTCCATATGAAACGTTCGTTACAAAACTGAAAATAAACACAGTTTCAGGAATAAGTCTTGAAGTGTAACTCTGAAACATAAATGTTGACCAAATATTTAATAATAAAAATATTCAGCGGTTATTCAAACAAGGCTCTCAAAACATATTGTAGGGTTATCAATGATTTATTAAAATTATTTAAAGGCAGGATGTAGATTGGAAAAATACTGTGAAATATCATCACCCACTTTCACTTAGGACACTTTCAATGGGCAAAGAAAAGCAAACACACAGATACTTAAATTAATATTACCAATTATCGCTGTAAATAACTGAAATATATATTGAAAGTATACTAAAATGATTAAAACGAATCGCCCGTTCCAAATAAAAAATAAATAAAACCTAAGGACAATAATAAATGCCAACGTGCTTCGAATTTGCTAACGTCTAACATTTTCATGCTAAAGGAGGTTTTCAGATTAAATGTTTATTTTGTGATCATTCAACTACAAATTTTCAGTTCAAATTAAACTATGGTGGGTTCAGTTTAGCAGGAATAGCTGCGTAGCATACGTTTAAAAGATTTAAATTTCGTACGGCTGCCCCTGTAGTTGAACTGTATTCCGGTTTTCCCTATAAGCAAAATTACCTATGTTCAGCGCAATTATAAAATTAGTCTGTGAATCAAAACACACATGCAAACTTCAATTAAAGGAATAACATTTTTGGTTTGTAAAGTTTCCAAGAAGAGGAAGTAATAAATATAATATTATTTTCCCTCAGACGACAAAAAATGTTTTGGAAAAAACCTTAATACCCATTTTTAAATATATTCAGGATACCATTACGTGAGTAGCGATTGTTAAATATATTTTATACTTAATTGACATGTTGTGTATATGATATATATTACATGGCGTATGATTTAGTTGGCAAAGGTAATTTGGAGCATAGAAATCTGCGCACACATATTCCGAAATTTTCTAATTTTCTGTGTCATATTTTGAAAACTATAATCATTTGACTGCAAATATTTGCATTTATGTAGTCCACATATAAATCTCTTTTAGATAATTAAATAAATATTTGTCAGTGGCACGAGAATTTCGCAGATTGCTTGAGTAGTAGACCAGGCTTCAAAGTCCTCTATACACTCGGGACACTATCGCTTCCTCATTGGTTGATGCGATCAAGTGAAGCCTTTGTACATTGCTATTCAACACTAGCTCACACTACTGCTTCCTGCTTATTACTGGTTCGCAGTTTAACAGGACGTGACTAAAGACCTGCCTCCCAAACAAAAATAACGATTGTTGGCAGGTCTACCTCACCACCTAATGAATTCGCGATATACTCGGGGATCTATTTATCGTCAAGTATGGCCTTAATTTTTTGGTGGGTACTGTACTTTTATCGAGCGTACTTCTCGCAACCACTGAATGACGTGCTACATGTGAGTTAACGCGAACATTAACTAGGGACAAGTGTTTTTTCGCGAAAATATTTGAAGACCAGATATACTCCAAAACACTTTTGTTCTTATGCACTTTCGTGGTCGGATGATTTTAAATGCCACGTTCCTCAAGTGTCTGTCCGTGAATCTTAGACGTTCAGTATCGGGGTAATTTATCAAGATTGGTCCAGTCAAATAAGAAAATATTTACTCACGTAGCCACGCCGCCAATAACCAAAGGAACTTGTGGTTGTAGACGTAGGATATTGAAGTATGGCATGGCCATAAATATTTTCGCGAAAAACACCTGTTCCTAAGATTAACCCATGAGAGAGACCCGGAAATTTCGCTCTTTCATTTGACAACAAGCTAGACTTCAAACACGTGTACACTTGACTTCGTGTCTCAGTTGTATCGCAGTTTGTAAGACACGCCCTAGATGAATTTGAACCAGTAACTGACCTGCGGGTAAATTTGGGCCGAATAGATCACCATTCTACCTCGTCTGCGATGAAACTGGGGCATCACGCATCAGCCACTGAACAACTAACTGAGGCTCCAGTGGAGGATTGTGAAGTCTTGTGAGGATTCTGAAGTCCAGTGAGGATTGTGGAGTCTAGCTTGTTGCCAAATGAATCCGCGAAATCTCCGGGGTCTCTAAACATTGACAAATGAGAGGTGCAGAAATTTCAACAAATCCAATTTCTCACAAGGAAGATGTTCAAAACACTGACCACCGACTTCTCGCTGTGTACAGTGCCGAACAAATATGTCCTTCAATTGCAACACGTCTTCGATCATGGGCAAGGGAACTGAAAGGGCGAAGTACTCCGTGAAGGGATCGTGAGGCGTGAATGGCACCTAGGAGTCATCGCCTGCAGAAATTTCCGGAGCTCATGCAACGGAAGTGTTCCCAAACAATGATTACCGTTAAGTATGTTTGGTGAGGGATGCGGGGTGGAATGCGACGTTAATGTCTCTCCCCTGGGTGCTTGTGAATAGCACAGCTTGGTGAAGCGGAAGGGTTGAGGGGGGTTGGGCGGATCGCGTGGTTGTGGTGGGGGTTGAACGTGGAAGAAAAGGAGCGACGAGCGAGCTGCAATATTTCAACTGTCACCTGAGCTCTTTCTCGCGAGGAAGGGGGTGGCTCCCGAGAGTTGAGACATTCTTTTCCATTTATGGCTCGCAATAACTTTCAGCTTTCGCCAAGTCAAGGGGTCTTAAAAAAGTTTTCTCCTCTCCCTTCCTCCCTCAACTTCGCTGGCTGGCCCGAGGGACTAGGCCGTGCCACGCTCGAGACTTGACGTATTTCTCCCGATGGATTATCTGAAGACCGACCACCTTCTGTTACAACGCGGCCTGTGGACATTTTTTTCGGACAGTTGGATTCTTGAGGCCGACAACAAGCACAGCTCCGGAAATATTGCCTATTTATTAGCGATATCTTCACATTTTTTCAATGGAAATTTTGAAAAATCACTCTATGTATGACATGTATGACTGTTCCTGAATATTGCTAACATGAAATATTATTTTTTTGTTTAATTCAACATTTAATGATACTTTATATATTTAATGTATAATTATTAATAATAAAAACCGAAATAAAGTAGTAGGTTTGGTAATGCCTAGTAAGGGCAATGATATTTCGCGAAAAGATTTCGAGATAAGATACAGTCCAAAGCACTGTAGGGTCGTCCAGCTTCGTTAATTGGCTAAACCATTTTCTGGCCAGTGTTAACTTTGTGCGCACCAATCACGAAGGTTCAGTGTCAGAGTTTCTTAGTCCTGGGTGGCTTGGTCGAAGACGGACACGGCACCAGCAGCCAATGGAGGTATAACAACAGCTGAGGTGTGTATATAGTATTGAAGTCTACTGTGTGGTCCGATTTTTACGCAAAAAGTCACTGGCCCTACGTATGTGGATCTGAGCTAAAGTATTATGAAATTCAACTGGTCGTGAAATATTTTCACGAAAATAATCGGGTGTCCCTACCAATAACCAAAGGAACTTGTGGTTGTAGACGTAGGATATCGAAGTATAGCATGGCCATAAATATTTTCGCGAAAAACACCTGTCCATATTTATTACTTCCTCTCGGACCACCCACACTCACGCTTAATGTAGAAAGGCTAATCTTGGAGGAAACTTAACAACATTAAATAAACCTATACGTAAACTCTAAATCATCCAAGCGAATCCATATCTCTCTCGTAATTCGAACGTAAACCACTTTATACTTCAAGCTAACTGCACCAAGCGACTACATCACTAAGGCCATGCAAAAGGAATATACTAAGTACGGTATAGACTGCAAAACATGTTACACTCGTGAAAGTTATTTTAATGGGAAAACTGTTTATCGCCACAGCTTTGCAATCCGGTAGCAAATACAAACCACTCTCCGGGAAAGTAGTTTAATTCTGAGCGTCTAGAGTAAATACAAAACTTTCAAATAGAAACATCCCATTCCAACCCTTTACAATTCTTAAACTGCGATGTAGTCAAAGTTCAACATTAGGTTTTGCTTGAAAAAAAATAATGTTTTTATATGTTTTTAAATATTATACTACGTATGGGAAACACAAATAGTAATGCAGTTTTGTCCATTTAAAGACATGTTACCTTGAATATTATACAATTTTATATTATTCACAAGAATATTTGCTTGTTATATGAGATAAAGAACGTAAATACTATTCATTTGTAGAACATTAGGAACAACCAATTTTCAGTACCAAGAGTTTATTCATTGGTCACTCACTTCCAAAATTTCTTGGTCGCCTTTCTGTGTTTTTTGCTTGTCAATCCGCAGTACCGCTGTCATACAAATACGCTTACAAGATGGTTTCGTTTGCAGAAACAGTAGTCAAATGCCTTATGTGTAGGGGCAGTGATATTTCGCGAAAAGCTTTCGAGACAAGATACAGTCCAAAGCACTGTAGGGTCGTCCAGCTTCTTTGATTGGCTAAAAAATGTTCTGGCCCGTGTTAACCGTTTGCGCACGAATCACGAAGGTTCAGTGTCGGAGTTACTTAGTGCTGAGTGGCTTGGTCAAAGTCGGACACGGCACCATCAGCCAATGGAGGTATAACAACAGCCCAGGTGTGTGTATAGTATTGAAGTCTACCGTGTGCTCCGATTTTTACGCGAAAAGTCACTGGCCCTACTTATGTGTATCATCTAAATATTAACGTTTTAAAATTTGTGACAACAGTGCAGATGAATACATCCCGATAAAGGTTGTTGTTCCTTTCTGTATTTGACAGTTTTTATCGTATTTGTTATTGTTTTGTAGTAATTGTTGTCTTTTTTGCTTGGTTATTTTATTGGTGGAAATTGTTCTCCAATGTTGGTGTAAATGCTTAATTTTTATTATTGTATGTTCATTTGTTTTTTTTTTTGGTTCAAAAATTTTTATGTGCAATATATTTGACACTTGGTTGCTTTCTCAACATCAACGTCTTTAGTAGAGAAAGTCTATCATATTTCTGAGTTTAATGCTTCTAAATATTGTTAACTTTCTCAGATAGAAATACTTGTAGAGGTATCAGTTGTGGTCATGTGTATGATTTTATTTGCAAATACTGCTGGACATGCAAATCGTTACGTCCATAAGTTGCCATCCTTTTGCAATAAAATGAAATGGTTCAAGTGACGTTGCAGAAATGTCACCACAACGCTGTATTATGGGGCTGTGTCCGGCGAGTGCCCGCTGCTTCAAAGATCCATACAACAGGCTGGGAAGGCAGAAGTTTGCGTGTTTGGAGGCAGATCAATGTTTGACGGCGTCGTGGTAGCGAAGATCATCACCACCGGGGTCGTATGGTCGGACTGCGCTGAAGCGGCCGGTCGGCTCGTCGTATAGTCATTCATCTTGGCCCGTTCATCCACCATTGTGACACGACGTGTGCAGACGTGGATACGTGTAGGTCGTACGTCACGTAGCGTGGGCGCTGATCCTGCCAGGCGCGTAGCAGCCTGGTCCTGCCAGCGTGCAGTAGCATATAGTGGCAGCACAGTAGAGGGAGCATGGGTACTTTGGCACATCGGGACTTCAGGCCGAAGCGTCGGAGCTGTTCGTGCTCTGTCATTCCGGTCGGCCGGTGGCCATATTGGATCCATGTGACCTTGACCGTAACATTTAACAACGAAAATTCCAAAAAAAAGTAAAAAAAATTAAAAAAATCTAAAAATACATTTTAAAAATATATATTTTAAAAATTTATTTTTAAAAAATGTAAATATATGGAGGTCCCCCACACCTCCCTCCAACCATACTCATTCCACCATATTGGTAGGTGCAGTCCACCATCTTGGTAGGTGCAGCTGTCTGTCATCTTGGTCGGTACAGTCCGCCATATTGGTAGGCGTCACAGCCACCGTCCGCCATATATTTTTATTTTGTTTTGTCATTTGTTTATACATAACTGGAGTTTGCCTCTCACCTTTATTCGACCGCCATCTTGGTTTTTTTTCGTTTTTCATTTGTTTTGCATTGCTGGTGCTGTCCCCAGAACCGCGCCCAGCAGACGAGTGACCCCCTNGTTTTTTTCGTTTTTCATTTGTTTTGCATTGCTGGTGCTGTCCCCAGAACCGCGCCCAGCAGACGAGTGACCCCCTCCACTCCTCCCTTCCAATATATTTATTTTATTAATTGCCACACCCCTGATTCTCATTGGCTAATTGCCCACCCCTTCCAATAAATTTAATTTTTCCACCAATGTTTTTCATTGGGTAATTTCTCGGATGTTTTCGAAAACCTTCGTTCTATCAATTAGTCTGTTCTCCTCCACCACTTCCCAAATATTTAATTACTCCACCAATGTTTCTGATTGGCTTATTACTCGGGTGTTATCGGAAATCTTCGTTACACCCAATGGGTGGCCTACTTTAATCGCGAGGGTGGAGTGTTTTCTCCGCTTGAAGACTCTTTATAAGACGCACCCCAAGCCCCCTTAGGAAAGCAGATATTTTTCTCGCTCTTAAAACTGTATGCGTGTTGTCCGAGCAGCCATAAAATCCTTTCGGTCATTTTGGCATTTGGAAGGGTGCGCTCGCTTAGTGCCTTGGACAAACGGGACGAGTAACCGTACCTGCTGAAAGAATTTCTCCTGGTCTACGCACCTTACGAAATTTCAACCGTATTCAAGTATTTTCCGGCCTACCTACAGCAGGACTAAGAAATACGGAACTGCCTCCGGTGCAAGGAGTGTTTCGAGGGCTGCACCAACTCGGTTTGCGACCCGCTGCATCGCAGGGGTTGGTGCAAGGCCCGCCGAGCCACCCTCGCGACGTCTGCGCCCCTTGAAGACGACTCTCCCATTGAAGACGAAGTTCACGTGCAAGTTATCTACTATCAAGCTGTACCCGTGGAAGATGNCTTGAAGACGACTCTCCCATTGAAGACGAAGTTCACGTGCAAGTTATCTACTATCAAGCTGTACCCGTGGAAGATGATCCCCTTCGAGAAATTTACTGGCAAGCACTACTCGACGTGGAAACCAACTCAGAGCACAGGTGCCCGATGTGCATGGACCTCGATTACGTCTTAAATAAATTTGTAAAAAAATTTGGAACTCGGTGTGTGCGTGGGACCCTATTTTTTATATAACAAAAAAACCTATAGCGAAAAAAAAATACTTTGCAACATCCAAGTTTTTCGTTCGTTGTACACTAAAACCATCAAGCAGATTGCCATCTCGTACAGTGACGAAGAGGAGAAACCCAAAGTTATCACTTTTTTACCGCCGTGTCCATGGCAGCACCACGCAACAAACGTACCGCCTACAGGCTACGAAACGCACGGACTAAGGTGTGACGAGGGGAATATTCCGTACGAGGAAATTCCCTATTATCCTGTGTATGTGTTTGGAAGACGCCAAAAGTCTGCGATTCGCAATGCGTGCCCCATCGGAACGAAATTTGTAGACCCTCACAAGCATTGCCGCTGCCCGCCGTTTCGATAGCTCGCCTAGACGTACGCCACAAGACTTCACGATTGCAAAAATCAAAGATATTGCTGTACCCCGTGCAACGCCGAAGCCCTAAGATTGTGGAGTTATGGTAACGCGTGGTAGATTAAAAAAATACCTATGAGAAACCCACTGTACATTTAAAACAAATATTACGTGTGTAATGCCCTCCAAGACTCAGAGAAGAAACACTTGTCTAAAAGTATGCCTTTTATTATGCAGAATAATAATAACAATAATATTGTGATGTGTGTGCACAAATAAATGTATTTAAACAATATATAAATTTTTATTTTATATCGAGTTATGCCCTGCTCATATAAGTTTTAAAAAATCAAAGTTGCTAAAAAAAATATTTAGTATATCAATTTTTTTATAATTGAAAGAAAATTTAATGATTAGGATATCAGTTTTGTTATATTAAAAATAATATTCAATGAGACTCTAGTCGTCCATAACATAGCGTATATACAGTATATTTTACTTGTACGAACGTAATTATTTAACAAATAAATTAAGTATTTGAAAAAAAAATCATGTGTGGCGTACGGATGCGTTATGTTGCTTTCCATAAAGTAATCATGACTCAAAAAACTGAAAAACAGAGTTAAAACCACTTCGCTACCCCTCACGGTATGTGATACACACAGTGAAGGATCCTATGCATTTTCCCTAACCCAGGCATAGATGCTGATAATTGAAAACATATCCTACCAAGTTTAAAACCAGTACATCAGGAAATTTAGGGGATGGGGGATACGCATGTGGTTACTCCACGTGCGGAGATTTTTCTAGCGCCTCTTGTCAGCATATAACTCTTTATACGCATAAATAATACGCAGGGGAAAAAATTATATAGCGTGAGGAGACGCTAGAGTAAAGGTAAACCCACCACAAGTGCAAAATCATAAAAAACAATTACCTTCGGAAAACAAATTTCTGTATTTTCATACATTCGTGTGCACTCGCTCCATTATGATGTGACTTTAGCCGAATGACAAGTGACATGCGAGCATGTGAATGTATATGTGTACGGCCTCAAGCAGGTGTCAAGAGTATTTAATATTTATAAATTACGAATACGAATTACGAATTACAGCAAAGACGCGCATACAGCTCTCATTCACCACTCTTCAACCTAGTCGAGACATATAAGGAAATACTTCACAAGTGCGAAAAAAAATTAGAGCATATTGCAGCCAGCGCATTACGGAGACCAAGAAATTTTATAGATATGTTAATCCCTTTCGAATGTAGGAAATTAATTCTGTGTAAAAAATGGTTTGTAATAAATTCTGCCTTACACTCCATCATTGTTTTTTTTTTTTTTTCGTATAAAAAATTTTTAATTTTTTTAATAATTCCGGCGAAACCAAAGATACTTTGTAATGCTGTGAAACTAAGAAAAAAGGGGGGAATAAACTATCATTATCCACTTGCCCATACATCAAACACACACACACACACCTGCACACACACGCAGAGCCTGAAATATCCCAATAGCAGGTGAGACTGACATACGCATTAAAAAACTATTAAGACAAAAGTATACTTAAAGAAGTGGTCACGAGTCCCATTACAGAAGTAAACGAGAGGCACGTGCAGTCGTAATCTGAGCTCGCGCACACGGCCAGAAGCGCTGCACCAGGTGTTGAACTCGACTTCGCTCTAGCGCACTGGCCGCCGGGGGGGAGGCTTGTCGCTCCAGCAGCTTGTTTTATTACTCACATGAGCCAACTTTTATTCATAGGATAAAAAACACAAATATCTGCATGCACAAGTCAACACCAGGGTAGACCCATGTTCAAGGGGACCGGGGTAAGATACTCGAACCGTTCGGCCTGAATTTAAATATTAATGATCACTCCAGATGACTGCCGGGTCGGTTTCTTGGTCGAGTCCTTACTTCTTCCCACCTGCCCTAGCAGCTATTTCCGTCTCAACATTGTATAACATTTACTTTTATTATTATTTTAGCTTGCACACCACCGAGACAGTGTCAACTCACGCTACTATTTTACGAGAATATAAAAGTCACGAATAAAAAAAATATATATGTGTTCTCTCACATCGAATCAACAACATCGGGCTTTCAGAACCACGAGCCAGCCACGTTTCAAAGACGAAAAACATTTAAAATTAATAAATAAATAAAATAATGCAACACGTAGTGCAGACAAATATTTCCGTATTAACATAAAAAAATTACAATTGCTGCTACCAAATATGGTAGCAGCAATTCTTTGCACATTTCAGGCGTACCGAGATACCATTTTGCATTTTACAGGTATTTAAAGCTACCATTTCGCACACGATGCGTTGTTGGCCAGTCTGATAACTCTAGGAATATATACCGAATCGGGTCTTCGTAACCCAACGAACGACTCCTTTCATCAGCTGATGCAAATACTTCGAAATATTTCCACGCCCACGTACATAGTGGTCAATTAATGATAAACCTTTTGGGAGGAAAAAATCTTACAGAATATTCGACCCGCTCACATCTGCAAATACGAGTGTAAACCTCCTTTCATGAATAAAATATTTAACCCTTGTTGCAACGAGAAAATCGAACACAGTTTTGCACCGATCTTATATATTTGCATACACTCACACAACACACACACTTGAAACCAAATTAATGTAAGAGAAAACGGGCCACCCATTACAAAAATATGGAGGGGGGGGGAACTGCCTAGTAACAAACTTAAGTAATACACCTCATGCCCCGAACAGTGCTACATATTTATATATCCGTATCGAAGTGATATTCCGAGGTGGAAAAAAACTAGTATTTTAAGTTGTATTAATCTTTAACCTTCAGAGGAAACGTCTATGTTCACACACCAAAAACCTGACTGTCAAAAAAATATATAAATAAAAAAGTCCAGTCCCTTAATATTATTATTTTAAAATTACAGATTACGCGTCATAATATCAGAGCTAAATACTGATTCTAAAATAGTCACCAGTTCTTTATGAACCTGCTGAGATACATACGCATGTTGGCAATATTTCAACACGGGCATGCCAGTATATCACATAGACATACGAACGATACATATTCGAAAGTTCAGAAGCGAGTGCTAAATCGCCCATTATCGATGCACATTTTTGCGACACATTTTGCGCACCTCCAACATGCCCAGTAAGAGTTCTGATGCTTGCTAGCATACTTTCACTCTATCAGCCCCTCGTGATTCCATGAATATACAAAATCTCATATAATGCAAGCACATAATATATATTTACAAAAAAAAATTTTAAATACTCATACTTACGCACATGAGGTTTATTACCCATGCAAAATTAAAAAAGTATCAGGCTGCAGGAGAGATTACTCAGGTCAGAAGGCCTTCTGCCATTTGCGAAATTATGAAGATTTGCACACATCTGTTCAGGCTCCCCATCAAAAACGGCACCCGAGGCCCATTTTGCAACGACGACCTTCCAAGAGGGGGGCTGCAGTGGCCAGAGTTCTCGTTTCTCATCACGAGTACGCGTACAGCATCCTTTCCTTTGTACACACATTTTCGCACAGGAGGTCAACCTCAACACCAGCCTTCACGCGGCCTCTTCCCTCCAACAAGACGAGACAAGTTCGATTCCCGGCAGTGTCGATTCCCAGATTTTCGCCCTTTCATTCCTCAAAAACGTTCCTTCCTCAGTTCGCTTGTTTGTCAAATAAAACTCAGCCGACTTAACAGCCCGAGAAAGACATAATACTTCAGATGGAGCCATATTCCCAGAAACGCACTTTCTCGTTCAATTTTTCTTTAAAACAGACCCTTGCATTTTATTTTATACACCATTGAAATAATAAGTTTTTCAGAAAAGCAGTAAGGCAAGGTTCAATGAATTAAATGTGCACAACTAAGAACACATAAATGTATTATCCTACTGTTTCCATGCATTCAATCTTTGTATTTCTCTGATGTTTGCAGATAATGAATAGTACAGAATGGTTTCATTCGATGTAACCCCTTTCCCTAAGTTCACCGATGATTAAATATATCTCCTTACTGTGCAAGGCAATAAAATGTCTGATTCTATCAACAAGTTCATTGGTGTCTTTAGGAAATATGTAGTCTGTGTTCTTGTCGTCTTCTGCATTATTCACGGCACTTTTTCCAGCAAAGCCGGCGAGGAGATGTGTGAGGACGTCGAAAATATCGCCACTGTTTCCATCGTCAACAATGTCTTCATTATCGTATACATCGCCCTTCCCTATTTCGCAATTCTTCGAGCATGGACGAAATCTTATGTACTCTGAAGAAACGTAGGAAAAAACACTCATATATGACTCAATATAACCTGTTTTATTTATGGAATATTCTCACAACACACAGCGAGCAGCGTCGCTTCGATTGTGATTAGCAGGGGTATTGACGAAGGAGCATGTCATGCAAAAATAGCCTCCCATTAACCCTGATATGTATCGACTCGGGGAATAATCGTTGAAATACTACTGCCGTCGATACCAAGCACGAAGGAGAAACATCACTTTGAATATTTACGAAAAAAAAAATCTAATATGAAATCCTTACTGTCGGGTATAACAGAGCTCACGATCAGATCATGGGTATATGATTGTAAATGTGCATCAAATCGATTTTTAATCATAGAGATTACGTTCATGCACATCCTCATGTTTTTTTATAAAGCCTTGTGCCCTAGGGTGAAAACGAGCCGATGTTTACACAAGTAAAAGTTCTCAACATCGCACCTCAGTCCTTCAGCAGAGATAAAGTAATTATTTATTCCATTAAAATGACGGCAACCATAAAACCAAGTTCCTTCCCAATGCATAAATATTTACAAACTGTTCTATGTAAACTGCCATAATCACCGTTCCAGAGAACCATGAACCGGGCGTTGGTGATTAGGCAGCCTTTCTATAATGATTATTTGGCACCGACACAGGACCGGACACGCTCAATACTTCACACCATCCTCTCGACAGCAGTTGCACAGCTACCAGAGCGAGGTTACGATATGTTCGTGCTTAAAAAAAATCGCTTATTACCAATTTTAATCTATGCAGATCACTGACGAAGAGTAACCAACGTGTGAAAAAATTTACATTTTCTCGAGTCAGCTGTCGGAAAGGCAGTTCAACCCACTAGTTTTCTAGTGGAAGATATCGAGGTTCTAGGAATTTGTCGGCCGAGAATCAGTCAGCTCATCACTCCGAGTGGAGGAGCGGTCGTCCATAGGAAGATGTTTGCCCGTTTAATTAAGAGAGAAACTACCGATGTATTATATATATTTTAAAATAAACCTGGGAGCACCCTGAGGAAACTCTCATACTCTGTTCGGAAAGGGCCCCGGGGAAATTATAAAACCGACATATACCGTCGCCTATGCACATACAGATATTTATATTACCATATAATATGCATATGTATATTTATTATCATATGTGCATATATATTTATATTACCATATAATAAGCACATAGGCATATAAAATGTATACTTCCTTTAACGAAATTATAAAACAGCTTTATTAAATCCAAATCAATTAAAGCATTTTATTCTTATAAAATAGTGCTTGTCTTTTGAAAATTAATGTGGCTTTGACGGTTGTGTTTGTTTCGGATAGGTCAGTGTTGGGTACATGAGCAGAAAAGGAGTAATTGATATATCTCAGGACTATTATACTAATAAAATACTTTCACTTATTTGATATTTAATCAAATAGCATTACAAACTGGTTATCGAAAGTATAAAAAACATCTCAAAGTACTTGTTTACTAATCTGTGTTCTAACCTCAAATCCAGTCCACGCCATTTTTGCTAGTCGTATAGGCAAGAAAGCAGGTCAGTGTTGGGACACGAGGGTTGGTTGTGCTGCGGCAGAGGGATTGGTCTACCTCATGTTTAGTCTACGGTTCCAACACTGGACTGCTTGTTCTGCCGACTGCACTGTTAAAATAATGTGGATTGGGTTTGGTGTTTACGACCCTGTTTATGGAAATAACTTATCTGGAACGTTAGTACTCTTCCTCAGATCTAGATCTAATTCTAATGTAAGTTGTTTGTCCTAATATTTTGTTCACATTAAAACGTGGGCCGATAAAAATATTCGAGAGTAAACAAACGGATTCATCATTGTTTGACCATGTGATTTTGCCCTGCAGAGTCAATTTTGGGTGGATGCGTATAAGACGAAAATCGCCCTTTTTTTTCATTAGTTAATGGTTTAATCGTGTACACTACCGTAAAGACAAGCACGATACGATGTAACCTTGCAAAATATTTAGCTTTATGTGAAAATTATTTCATACAACGAAACTGACTATTGCAACGGAATACAGTGAAAGACAATATTGTATGTCTCAGCGCTCGGGAACGGAGAGTGATTGTTGCCTTTGCTGGGATATAATAAACCGTCGTGACCACAAACTGCAGTGGTAACACGTAGGCAAGGCTTATTTGATTATTAGAATGCGAAACAAAACTGATTTCAGGTTTGTTACTTACTCACGACATAACAATTTATCCAGGATATTGTTCGCTCACAGTGTAACAAATTACAATGAAGAGCAAAAAAAAACTGGTATAGTCGTGCGTATGCAAATAACAGAGGTATGGAACCAATCAGAGTATCGCGATGCTGTTGGCAGCTAGATCTGTTACTGCTGCTACAATGGCAGCTTATCAANGTTTGAACGTGGTGTTATAGTCGGCGCACGAGAGATGGGACATAGCATCTCCGAGGTAGCGATAACATTTGGATGTTCGCGTACGACCATTTCACGAGTGTACCGTGAATATCGGGAATCCGGTAAAACATCACATCTTCGACATCGCTGCGGCCGGAAAAAGATCGTGAAAGAACGGGACAAACGACGACTGACGAGAATCATTAAACGTGACAGACGTGCAACCCTTTCTCAAATTGGCGCAGATTGGATTTGTGGACTGCCCTGCAGGATTCATGGTGTGAATTGCCTCCTGCATACCTTCAGACGTTAGTCAAGTCCATGTCACGTCGTCTTGCGGCACTTCTGTATGCTCGGGGGGCCCTACACGGTATAAGGCAGGCGTACCAGTTTTTTTGGCTCTTCAGTGTATACTATCGCATTTCTCAAAGCTGTCATTTATTTTTATTTGTTAAAATGTTGGCACTTTCTTTGTCCTTTCAGTAGAATTGTTAACAGAAGGATTGTTTCTACAAATATTTCACGCATTTTGTGTAATTTATACATTAAAAAAGAGCGCTATGATAATTACGTGAAAGCTAAGTGAAATACTGAATATTCATGACTTCATGAAATATTATTATTTAAGACGAAACCCACATTTTTATAAGTGTATTTTATGAGTTTTATTATTTTAGGCTATGTGTTGTTCATCTTGTTTTTATATGATTATGAAAACATTTGCTTCCTAACGTTACATACTCTCACTATAGGCTGTTCAAGGTAAAGTGAGCACTTTTAAGGCCCTAATTACTCTTCTTCCCATCAGCCATTTTTTATCCTACCACTAATTTTATAAATAAATATCGCCATGTAAGTAACAATCACAGTGCATGTATTTCACTGCGCTCGAAATTTAACGTCTAAGGCTACATTAAAATATATTTATTGACTATTAATCCAAATGCGATGGCTTTCAAAAGTGCTCACTTTACCGTGAATTGCCTAAACAGAGTTGCTGAAAACTATATTACTGAGAGATCAGTAGCACAGTTTATTAACAAGCCGGTGGAAAATGTAAATTACCGTAAAACGTGGTAAATAGGGACACAGTAATGAAAAGGGACATAAGTTTTCGAAAAAGTTAAATGTACTTCCAAAATTGTCATTCCAAATATACGAAAATAGAGTTCCCTGCTGAACTGCAGAGAATTACTCTAATTTTATATCTTTGAATTTATAAATGTCACATTATTTTTAAAAAGTTTCGAAATATGTTATCCCTATTTACCCCTGTGTCCCAATTCACCCCGTTTTACGGTATTCAATAAGTGATGGAAAATTGGCGTTTTTTCACTTAATTCCCAGATAAAGGATTTGAAAGCAACTGTTTGGGCGGTTAGACGTTCCTTGCTGATTAAAAAAGACCTTCCCACTGATTCAGGTTAAGAATGTATATTTTTCATTTAAGATTATACTTATTTAATTTGATACACCTTGGGCCGCGGTGGTTGAGCAGTTAGACTGCTCGCCTCCCACCAAGGTGAACCGGGCTCAATCTCCAGATTCCATATTTCCGCAATTGGGAATCGTGGCGGACGATGCCGCTGGTCGGCGGATTTCCTTGGGTAACTCAACTCAGATAGAATATCTGGTTTACTTTATACATCAGTCAAAAAGCAGACCACTAAAAAACTGCGAATGAAAAGGTTGATGAATCAGTGGAAAATGTCACTGAATCAATAAGTATGGAAAACAAACATTTTTCCACACATTCACCAGTTAAATTGGCTGAAGGGATTGTTGAATAAGTCAGGCGCTGTTAACTGATTTAGATAGTGTAATTTTCGCTGACTCGCCCCCTCTCAAACCCCCTCCCAAAAATCCTGATTTTATTTTCCAGGAGATGCTGAATCAATGTTTTTATTCAGATTTTTACCTAAAAAACCGTTCTCCAGTCAACCTATTATTTATAATGCACCAAATAATACATCAAAACCTTCAAATGTTAGACCCAGTTGTGCCACCGCTAATTTCAGAATTTGAATAGCGATCGCTTTTTGGAAAATACTCACCTGATTCTCTTCTTCCGTCATTAAAGTCACTACCAATTTATATAAACCAGTAATGTCAAACTCTTTTATTAGGCATTGATTGGCCACACGCGCATTTTTCGTTTCCCATCCACTTTAACTAATACAATATTTAGGGGCACATGTTTTTAGCGAAACGATTTCAAGACCATTTATAACGCAAAACACTTTAGTTCATATGGACTTTCGTGGTTGGGTGATTTAAAATGTCACTTGCTTCAAGTGTCTATCCGTGCATCATGGACTTTCCTTATAGGAGTACTTAATTCTGATTGGCCCATTCAAATATGAACATATGTTCTCACGTAGACGCGCGGCCAATAACCAAAGGAAGTTGGTGTTGTCAACATGCAATATTAAAGAATAGCATGAGTATAAATATTTTCGCTAAAAATACATGGTCCTAGCAATACTGTAACTTACATTGTGACGTGGTGCCACCGTGACTTACAATTACTGTAGCAGCGTGACATCTATCAGCAGCGGGCTGCATTATAAAATCTAGCACGAAACCTTGTGATGTCCATTTTTAAAGGAAGGTAGAGAGTCCCTAGAACTATAAATTGTGGCAGTGATTGAATATTTCCCTCGGCCCACTAAGACACAGCATCTGCTGTTACGTTTTAAGGCACGGCAAGTAGTGAGATTCAAGAACGATAGTGGAGAGCAAGGGCATTAATGTCCCCATCGCCTCTCAACAACGGCGCCAAACTAGGGCGCAGTATTTTCGACGTGTCAAATCACGAGTCCGTGTCATTTTACCAGTGAAACACTGAAACAAATATCAGCGCGATCGCCTGGATTGGTTTGTACGCAGGGCCAGTCTGGAAAATTTCTGCTCCTCAAAAGTTGGAGAACCCCAAAATTCGGAGGATGTTTCGAAAATTGTATTCCCACGTATCCGTGTTTTATTTTTTGTAACAAAACTTTATTTCAAATGCTTGCCTGACGCGGAGACGTCGAAACGCAGTTCGAGCGGCAAGCGGGCGCACCAAATTATTTCATACCTCATGCTTTTTTTTTTTTTTTCCGCCCCCCTTCCGAAGTTCCAGCAAGTTACTCGGCGAAAGTTTTGCGTGGGCAACGTTTGCGCGCAGCAGCTGTGAAATCAGGCAAATTCCGCCCCTGTGTTCCACCCCCTCCCCTTCCATCATCCTACTTCGGTACTCAAGCCACCAAGTCTGTCCCCTTCCGCAACAGCACAGTACCTGCTCCAAGTTTGGTAACCAACGGCTGTCCACGGTGAAGTGAGCACTTCTGAAATCTACCTTTGAATCCGCCCTGTATGTTTTGCATGATTCTGACATGGTGAAGTACATATAAACAAATTAAAATGTCAAGAAATGGTTTTTTTTTTTTACATGTTTATGTGTAGGAATGTAGAACTTTGAAAGATATTGTGGTAACAGTTTATATACAGGTTGTTTCAAAATTAATGTTGCAACGCTCTGAAGCTGGCAGTTAACGTTAAATGGAACAACTGTTGCTTATATACAGGGGTCGGAAACGAACAGTTCCATCGCTAGTAGGCCTGTACCATTGCCCGCCACGTTCCCCAGATCTCGCCAAGATGGACTTATTTCCCTTGGGCTACATGAAGTTTCTAGTGTACGAGACTTCCTTGGATTCAGAAATTACCCTCATCGCGCGAATCAATGCCGTTGCCGCGCACATTCAGGCCGCTCAACGTTTAACACCGGCGATTGAAGAAAGCCTGCTCCATCGTTGTAGATTGCGCATCTGAGAAGGTGGGCGCCATGTTGAACTGTATCTGTAATTGTAAAACTCGCGAAGATTGAAACTTATTTTGTAAACAACAGCCACCAGATCCTAATAAACACCACATAACTAAAACGACGCCAGCAATGTAAGCCAGGTACTGCAAGAGCTCACCACAACGTCATTTCCGGTATTTATCGAACAACATTACACACATCAAAGTACGTTTCGCGTTGTGTGTGGCAGGTTGTCTACCATAATAATCTTACGCCCCCTAGTAACAACCTTTGAAAAATGTCACTGCCCCTACCTGCATGTATGTATTATAACGGGCACATTGACTGGCATGCACGGAGTAAAGTTGGTATTGATCGAGTAATAGTAGATCTATGGTATATTGTTGAATGAAATGTGTTTATCATTTGTGAATAGTGTAATTATTTCCGTTGCTTAATGTTTATTAATGCATTTAAGCGTAGCAATAAGTATTTTTTTCAAATATTNATGTTGAACTGTATCTGTAATTGTAAAACTCGCGAAGATTGAAACTTATTTTGTAAACAACAGCCACCAGATCCTAATAAACACCACATAACTAAAACGACGCCAGCAATGTAAGCCAGGTACTGCAAGAGCTCACCACAACGTCATTTCCGGTATTTATCGAACAACATTACACACATCAAAGTACGTTTCGCGTTGTGTGTGGCAGGTTGTCTACCATAATAATCTTACGCCCCCTAGTAACAACCTTTGAAAAATGTCACTGCCCCTACCTGCATGTATGTATTATAACGGGCACATTGACTGGCATGCACGGAGTAAAGTTGGTATTTATCGAGTAATAGTAGATCTATGGTATATTGTTGAATGAAATGTGTTTATCATTTGTTAATAGTGTAATTATTTCCGTTGCTTAATGTTTATTAATGCATTTAAGCGTAGCAATAAGTATTTTTTTCAAATATTTAAATTCCAAGGTTTGACTTGACCGGTGGCAACGTTAATTTTACGTATGGCAGATATATATATGTATATATATATGTACATATACATNACGGTTTGACTTGACCGGTGGCAACGTTAATTTTACGTATGGCAGATATATATATGTATATATATATATGTATATATACATATATATATATATATAGCAGGTTTTTAAAATGTGCTCAGTTTACCGTGAACAGCCTTCAGACATGAGGACTGTTTGTGCAGATACCTGCAAAATTCGCGTTATTTGTCCGCAGCAGACTAAACTACAAGATGATGTGCTCTCTCTCCTGAAGTCTGTCAATGGCTGAGAGTGTTCGTGGCACGACGTGAAAGACTCTTTCTTTCAACCAATAGTAACAGTTCGATGGCATAGTGACCAATCCCCTGCAACACAGTTACACAGACACATGACCTCGTATAGAAGCCATGGATCAATGAAATCAGGGGTCGTGCTCAGATAGAAGCTGTTCACGGTAAAGTGAGCACTTTTAAGGCACTAGCTGCTTTCTCCTTTCAGCCATATTTAATCCTGTAACCACCTTTTAAAGAAAATATTGCAATGTAAGTAATAAACTCAAGTGTGTATACTCCACCGCACTCGGAAGTTAACGTCTATAGCTAAAATTAAATATATTTATTGACTAATGTTCCAAATGAGAGGACTTTCAAAAGTGCTCACTGTGCCGTGAATATCCTATACTTGTAAGGCAATGACGGCTACCTTGTAACACAATAATTACGCGAATTTTGCAGGCGAATGTGTTAAATCCTGTTGCCTGAAAGAAAGTGCGCAGTTGTTCTCTCTCGGACAGGCTCAACTCTGAACGGAACAATTGCTCGTCTTGCTTTAGGCCGGGTTTATAAACTAAGCAAGACACTCAAAGACAAAACAGTCGAAAGTACGTATTTGAAAGATACCGTTTATTAACAGCCGAGTACGCGTAAAGCAACGCAACACAAAAGTTGGTCAACTTTCAATTTCTTGCGTTTCTGCTTGCGTTTTGCGCCTTCCAAATTAGCACTAATCGAATGCGAAATCGTTTTACAATCGTACAGAAGGATGTGGTTTTCAGTTGTTATTAATTATTTGCTTTGTAATTTTGACTTTATGCCTACAATAATGCGTTGAATCATAAATTAAGATTATAATTGCGCATTTAAAAATTTTAGTATCTCCGTCTTGCAAAGAAAATTTTATAGTTTTTTTTTCTAATTCGCTATTCAGGCATTTATATCGTATATACCAGTTACTTATCAAAGCTCAGGATTAAAACAATACATATATATACATTAAACAAATATGTTTCAAAAAAGTAAAAACGTGTTCACAAAAAGCATTATGGAAATACATTTTTTGTACTTGTTTGGTATTTATATTTTGCAAAGTAGGTGACGTCTTGCGTCGTGCGATGTTTATAAACGATCGTAATTTTCTTGCGTTGCGTCGTTGTATTATTATGTTCGTTGAGTGGTTTAAGCGGGTATGTCACGATGGATGATTTCTTTGCCGATGGCTTGTATGGATGGGTCTATGGAAGATTTGGCCGACTCCTGGCCGTTTTCACGGACGTTTTCGTAATTGGTCGTGTGCAATGTTCGATGGAAGATTTCCTACAAGGTTGAGGTTTTAACCAATCAGAAAGAGGACGCTAGAGGTTTTTTTTTTTTTGAGCAAGAACATAAGACCGTTACACACAAATAAATAGTAAATTAAAAAAACACGAAAACGTCTACTGATTCTATTTTGTGAAAATTTAGGTAAAGATTCGTGTTTATTACAGCAAAACTATGTGCACAAACACATAATTCTGAATTCGTGAATGAAAATTTTTCCTGGACCACAGTTTCAGAAGTACAGTAAATCATTATAAATGCATTAATCATTACTTGCGCGGCAGCAAATATCGTTTGATAGGTTACTCCAACGAACCCTCCATAACAGCTTGCATGCAGGCTCGAGAAGCAGGTATCGTGGAAGCTTTCGCCCGAGCTCGTACGGATAATTGTATCGTGGTATACGGGCTTTATAAAGCCAGCCTTAGTTGTCTCTGGCCCTCTAAAGCAATCGCCTCCGGCTCTGAAGACAAGCCCATCTGAGATTCCTGCGGTGTGTCTACTGGGCGAGCGAGACGACCAACGCGCCATCTTGCTGGCATAACNGTTCGCCATAGGCCTGTACTGTTTCTAATTTATATTATTAAAATATTCAGAGTACTGGTTATTATTACAAAAAAAATGTAAAGTCATTTTCAGTGTCTTGACGACATGGGCACTGCACGAGTTAACATAACGAACGCATACCTGTCGTATACACAAACCCATGCCTATAACATTTGGGAAAATAATAATTTCCATATATATATTTTTTATGTATATATCATTAAAACCTACGCTGGCGTCCATGTCCCGATGGCTTAGTCACTAGATCATGCTGCTCATCGCCTTATATTATGTCATAGAGGCAGGAAGGAATTATAGAGCATGATAGGCAGAATTAATGAGTATGAACTAGATCTTTCTTGAAACAAAGTCGTGCTATTTTTAGACTGAGTGACTCTTGAAAATTTGGGTAAGGTTACTTTTTGTAGGAAATTTTGCAGATTTGGAGGGAAATTTGAAGAGAAATTCTAGAAATGTTAAATGTTATTTTTTCGGGGAAAACTGGAAATTTTGAGGTCAAGGCCAGGGTCAAATGTCACAGGTCGTCCAAGATGGCATCCATCCTACCATCCTAAGCCCCACACCCCTTTCCACAAAGGCAGAATGAGAGAGCATGAACTGGAGCATCCTTAAAACAATGTAATGCTATTTTTAGACTGACTGACTCATACAAATGTGGGTAAGGAAACTTTCTGCATGAAATTTGTCAGATTTGGAGGGCAATTTGGGAAATTTTAAGGTAAATTATAGAAATTAAGATTTTCACATTGTCAAATGTCAAGGTCAAGGGTCAAATGTCAAATGTAAAATGTCAAGGTCACCTCTGGTTCTGTGCCAGACACCACTGCCGCTCCTCTGCTAGATTCCATGTCCATCCTATCTTCCTAAGCCTGTGTCCCAGATCCCCCATTTTCTATCTACTACCATGCTTACAAATTGACATTCAATCTTTCATATAATTAACACTAATATTTGTTAAAATGAAACCGTTTAATAAGAGCTATTTAAATGAAATTTAACAACATTAATCAGAATCTTGGCAAAATGAGCACATAAAAGTTGGTATATTGTCTTTGAATGTTATGCCTTCGTCCTCATGAACATATCTCATGCATTGAATACATAGCCGCATGTCACCTATTTTGTCCAATTCACGTAAATGACAATACCACCTATATTTTGCTCGTTGTATGTTGCTTGCAACCCACTGGTAGATGGACGAACATCAGATGACACACACTCTTGTTTCTTCTGTTCCTCCTTCTTACTTTTTTTTTGTGAGCGTTTTCTACCTCAGACATTTCACGTTTCTGTTGTTTTCCTGCAATTTTTTGTCTAACCAGTGATTCGTCTGTAGACTCTATAGGAGTTTTTGATTGAAACAGACTTGCCCCAACCTTCTAGGCACGGTAGTAGATGGCTTTTTTCCCTTGATATTACACTTTTATTCGCAGGAGCTTCAGGTGTATGGAGGATATCAGACAACGATGGCGACGTTATGCTTGGAATAATATATGTTTCAGAATCAGTGATAAGAAAGACTACTGCATCCAAATGTGAAGATGCACCTTCAAAAACTAAGAGTGCAGGCCCAGGGCCGTGTCTCGTATTCTGCCAAAATGAGGAAGCTACTTCACAAAGGTCTGTGCATCCATACAGCCTTTTTGGCTCATAAAGACTTTACTCCCAGGTGGTTACTTGTCGCACCATTCTGGTCTCAAACGATCTCCTTCGTAGAGGATTACTGGGGGGGGGATAACATGCCCTAAAACATTACCACATGAGACGATGGTAACAATCTCACCATGTTCTTAAGCAATGTTATGCACACGTCTTGACCCTTTTCGATATAAAACAACTCAAGGTTTGTGTAATAAAAGTCTATTTCCGCTTTCGTCGACATTGTATAAACATTAAGGCTTCTGCATTTAATCAAATTAGATCATCACATTTTTCTNCTTTACTCCCAGGTGGTTACTTGTCGCACCATTCTGGTCTCAAACGATCTCCTTCGTAGAGGATTACTGGGGGGGGATAACATGCCCTAAAACATTACCACATGAGACGATGGTAACAATCTCACCATGTTCTTAAGCAATGTTATGCACACGTCTTGACCCTTTTCGATATAAAACAACTCAAGGTTTGTGTAATAAAAGTATATTTCCGCTTTCGTCGACATTGTATAAACATTAAGGCTTCTGCATTTAATCAAATTAGATCATCATATTTTTCTNCTATTTCCGCTTTCGTCGACATTGTATAAACATTAAGGCTTCTGCATTTAATCAAATTAGATCATCATATTTTTCTAATTTTCAAAATGATCCATAACAATACATCTAATAAATTGATATGCCCTTGCTGGAATCAAATTATAAGATTTCCTTCTGGTCACATCAGGGTGACTTCATAGAAACAACCTGAACCATTTCCTACCAGCTGACCCCATTTGTATGTTGAGTGAATGCTTTATGTTATTGATCAAACAAGAATTATACAATGTTCGCTTAAGGACTTTGGGTGTTACAGCCATTCCTGCATCTGCAAGTATATGATTTATCCTGCAAAGCTCTATTTCCTGATCAACTGATAAAACAGATTGCCTACCTGTGACCTTTTTAGGGTTTCCAAATGCTAAATTTTTCTTGAGTGTCCTTCTTGGGACACCAAAAATCTCAGCTACCCTCCTTACTGCCATTTTTTTCCTTCAAAACTGCATTCATGTCTTGAGTTAGCTGTTCTGATTAAATTTGCCTAACTTATTTGGCCATCTTGATATGAAACATAATCATGTAATAATGAGAGTAATTATTTTTAAGCAGTTAAAAAAAGTTGCATTATAGTTTTTGGGATTATGAATTGTATGTTCACAAGATTTCTGATCATATGGGTGATTTTAATCCGAACATTTACTTAGCACGAAGCTAAAATTAAAACGTATAATGAAAAACTTATTCTTATGATAATGGTTTTGCATGTATAAAAAAATTTATGTTGTTTTCCCTCTTTCAAACAGTTAAATTATATCATATTTATAAAAAAAATTTACGAAACTATATGTAACACATGTAACACTTTTAACCATTTGCGCAGTTACAAAAATGGTGCTCCAAAGGTAGCCCAGCCCAATGGTATCCCAAGGTGGCCACTTTAGGAATCTAGCAGAAAAGCACATTTCGTTATATAATTATTCCTCTCACATAAATATATTTCAAAGAACATTGAAGATACTTTATTCTTTCGAACGCCCAATCATCAGGCTAGACCTATTCTCGTGATAAACATAGCGTTATTTCACCAAGTCTTCTGAAATCACCATTTGAAAAATCTGTTTTTCGTCACACTAAATAAACATAAAGAGTAACTAGATAAATTATGAGTAGGACCAGTGACTTTTTGCGTAAAAATCGGAGCACACAAAAGACTTCAATACTATATACACACCTCAGCTGTTGTTATACCTCCATTGGCTGCTGGTGCCGTGTCCGTCTTTGACCAAGCCACTCAGGACTAAGAAACTCCGACACTGAACCTTCGTGATTCGTGAGCAAACGGTTGACACGGACCAGAACCTTTTTTAGCCAATCAAAGAAGCTGGACGACCCTACAGTGCTTTGGACTGTATCTTGCCTCGAAAGCTTTTCGCGAANAGGCCACTCAGGACTAAGTAACTCCGACACTGAACCTTCGTGATTCGTGAGCAAACGGTTGACACGGACCAGAACATTTTTTAGCCAATCAAAGAAGCTGGACGACCCTACAGTGCTTTGGACTGTATCTTGCCTCGAAAGCTTTTCGCGAAATATCACTGTCCCTAATTATGAGTAATTTCAACAGCGAATTGAGAAACGCNAAATATCACTGTCCCTAATTATGAGTAATTTCAACAGCGAATTGAGAAACGCAATTCTATAACATTGGTTTCTTAGATATTTTTAGATTTAAATTTGTTTAAAAATAAATTAACTCACTTTTAAGACGTGTGTTCTTCTGACAAGGGTCGTGGCAATGCTTCTTTTTACACGTGGGAGTTAATACGCAGTTGGCTATAAGAGGAAACTTGAAAGGGCTTTCAAAATTTTTTAAGTAGTAGTTACCGTAGTGCAACAATAATTTGAAAACATAGCATGCAAAATAATTTAAAAGAAAATAACTTAATTATACGCGATTCACTTGCCTGAGAATTAAAACCTCATTGAC
Source organism: Clitarchus hookeri (assembly GCA_002778355.1). Classification (NCBI taxonomy): domain Eukaryota; kingdom Metazoa; phylum Arthropoda; class Insecta; order Phasmatodea; family Phasmatidae; genus Clitarchus; species Clitarchus hookeri. The sequence continues at coordinate 18,343 of NQII01000516.1, read as the reverse complement.
TTCAAAATTGTTGCTTATGTATTTGCAGTAATATACAAGTATGTAACAAACAGCTTTAGAAATTTTCCTAAAAAACATCGTTCTAATATTTTTCCAGTGGTTTACAATACAATTCTATATGCCTTAAATTCTTTGCACCATTTGAATAATTTTCATAATCTTACTAACGTATAATTACAAATTAATTTTTGCTTTGTTTTGATAAAAAATTTTAACAAATGAATATGCAGTCAAAATTTAAGTTGTGGAGTGCCTTAGGGGTTAATTTACGATTTAATTATTTGTACTTTGCTTTTATTAAAAATTTAGTTTCGCGATTTTTAACGAATTTGCATTTAATAAGTAAGCATGGTGACAAACTGTACTTAGTTTACGAGCCATCCGCTGGCTCTACAGAGACCGTAATGATTTGGCGAAGTCTGAAAAAGTGCTGCGTGCCTGAGATTAGTGCAGGAGCTGGAACTTAAACCCGTCCAGTGGTGTTGAATATTTAACAGACGCCAGCCTCGGGCGCGAGGCATCGTTAGAGCGGCATTACCTCCAGAGCACGCCGCCAGCCTGCAAACGGCTAATTCTACGACAGGAACCTGAACACAAGACCACAACAATCGCAACAAAATCACACTACTCTATACACCGTCCAAAATGTAGGCATTGAACGTGATGCCCCCTCGATCAAATAAAAACATAAAGCGGTGAGTAGTTTTAGTACAATCACACATCAAAATTGCGATTGCTGCTGTTTTACAACGCGCACATAATAAGAATTTTGAGAATTTTACTGCCAAAAATAAGCTACAAAATGCTTTGAGATTTATACGTGTTCACACATATAAAATATATTACACTTTTTACTGTAGTCTATGCGTACATGTTTACATAATTTTAATGTGTAGGTGTGTGTTGTGTATTTTGATTAGCATTGAATAAAATGAATGGATTAGTGCCTTTCAGTTTTCATTTCTTACATTTTAGTTTCCGAAAACGTACGATATTGTTTTCGACGTGTGATTATACAATAAATTACAAACAATAAAATATTTTTATTTATTCCAAAAACATTACTTATAAACAGTACACGTTTGACAGTGTTAAGGTAAAATTATGTATTTCACGCTTTCCAACAGTCTTCATGTTCATAAGTATCTCCTCTCTGACATTTTTTTGCACGCGTATAAGGTGGTTTGGCACGTGATATAAATGAATATCTTACGTCTTGGTATAGGTACAGAGTGTTTGCTCTGTGCTAAAATGTTAACGTAAATAATCTCTGGAGTCACTCAGTACAGCGTAGCGTTAGCATATTGTCGTCATGTTATCAGTTACACCAGCATATACATATTTGTATATATATACCTAAGCACATATATGTGCATGAAAAGTGGCCACTGTTTTTGATCACTCGCAATAATAAGAAAATTAATTAAAATCAAGCAATTAGTGAAAAATGTAAACACCAAATTTTCAGAAGCATTTGTTTAAATTGCCGTAGATTTGTTTAATTGATATAGCATTGTAATTTGCTTTTAAATTTTCAAGAAGTTTATGCCATAGACTGCAGTAAAGGTAACACGTGTTATTAACAAAATTTTCACTTGCCATGACAAAAGAAAACTATAACAGCAATCTAACTGAAATTACAAGAAATACGTATAAAACAGTAACAGCATCACAATTCAAGATTTAATTATAAAATATCGAAAAAAATATTTTATGTGTATTAAATGATTACATAAATTTTTTCTACTTGGCAGTGTGCCAATTAAAGTATAGTTTCTGCTCGTTTTAATTTCTAATGTCGAATATGAACTAAACGTTGAAAATTATTGCACCGTATTGAATTTTCATATTTTTAAATTTCCTACTCATAGAATATTTAAAATATATTTTCTAAACACTTATTATGTTTCTATCAAGTATTAAACCTGCTCTCTAAAAAAGAGAATGGAAAATTAATAGTAAGAGGAATTAAAATTTTGTTGAAAAAGTTTATTTTTATATTTACTCATTTTATATTAAGTGCTTAAAACATGTGCCAGTTTATACACGTATTACTTTCGTCGCTGCTGAAAGTTGTACTCCTCAAATATTATGGCGCCATTCTTCACAGATTGAACATCACGCGCCATTAATTGGGCATTTTGTTTCCTGATTTACTCTTCGTGAAAGGATTTGCTTGCTCTCTTTATTCTCGGAGATCTCATAGTTTCTCTGGAGTGACGTGGCTGCGAGGTATCGTCCATTTTGCTGCTATCGCGAGGGCAATTCCTCTGACTCGAGAAACTCTGCTGCCAAGGAAATGTACCGATCTGTGAGTTAAATTACATACATGTCTTTCCGGGTTAACGGAACTCTCCGGAGCATGGCGTTATTTGTAAATTTAATTCCGTTGCATTTTTACTCAGCGATGTAATGTTCCGTNACGGAACTCTCCGGAGCATGGCGTTATTTGTAAATTTAATTCCGTTGCATTTTTACTCAGCGATGTAATGTTCCGTACTTCGGTGGAACATTTCCGCTAACCTATCGTCGGAGACGGGTGAAGTTTACTGATACCAAAGTTTCAACGTCTAGTGCACATGTTACAAAATTTTCTTTCATTATTTGTTATAAGTTTGAGTATGAAGCTATATTCCCATTCATTTTTTTATTTTTTTTTACAATGAGACTTGTGACATTCTAAGGACTAGCCTTTATTAATAGTCTGCAAACCGCCAAGCAGAGTCGAAACTGCATTATCCAGTCATAAAAGGACTGGGATGCTACAGTGTTTTAAAATAGAAGTTGGCTTGTAATATTTTCGCTGTTCCCCGGTGTCTCTACATACCGTAAATTGTTCTTCATTTTAGAACAGCTTAGTTTGGACAAATAGTATATTGAGATTTAAATAAACACTTCTCACTGCATTTGGAAACTGTCAGTTGAAATATCTTTAAATTTTCCTAGTTTGCGATCATATGACAAATAATCAGATACGCGAAAGATATCAAACCGATTGAAACTTCGTTAACTGTAATGAGTCTGTTGCGTTAACAGATTTTCCAAAATTGTAATGTTAATGTCAATCATATTACGCGTTGAAACATGAATAGCAATGCACATGTAATGCGTTTTCATTGATATGCTACCCTGTCTTCACGTAGGTTCTCTATAGGTTCGCGTTGATTTTGGTCAACGTGTATGCGATTGTTTATGTTCGCGTCGCTCAGTGTCACTTCATCAGGCATATTTCCTTCGCGCTGAATGTGCTACGCCGGCTACTTGTCAATTTGGAGTTTGACGAACAGTTTTCCACGAGAGACTGTTGATTTTCGTTGGTCTCTGTGTTTTCCTAATTAAACCCCTTTGACGTTTGGTCTGGTGTGTTCAGTTAAATCCCCTTTGAGAGAACTAATTGGTAGCTGCTTAACTTGAATGTTTCGCGATGGGCTTTGAGGGTTCATCGTGGTGCACCCTGCGTTTAAACCGGACACACAGACACAATGGAAATCCGTGATATGATTACGAACCAATATAAGAATCTGCGGTTGCGTAACGCCTGGAGAGCTAGCATCCCGCCTAACTGCACCGGGTTCTATTCCCAGCCTGGTCACTCCAGGATTTCCACTCGGAGGGTGATCCTGCCGGACGATGCAGCTGGTTGGCGGGTTTTCTCGGGGATCTCTTGTTTACCCCGCCCTTGCATTCCGGCGCGGTCCCACATTCACCTCGCTTCGCCCTCATCGGCTCTCAAAACCTCGATTTTGAAAGACGCCGAAACCTTTCCACTCCTCATGAACACCAGATTCTGGCAAACAAGAGTTTCTGTCTAGATGGTTTCAGAACCCTTTAGCTCATATCCGCGTTCCCGATTGGCTGCATAGTTTGTTTTACTACGCTTCTTAAGCGCCTGCCTACTAATCACAGACCTTGAGCGCCGGATTAACTTAATTCTAATTGGCGCAGTCAAATACCACACTGGTGAAATGCAAGTGTGCAAATAAGACATTCGAAAACAGAAACTAAAGATGAAGTAGAGCGACCTCGCTGGCTGCGCACAACCAGTCTCCGTGTCCCAGCATTGAACTACTTTTCCACCAACACGACCAGCAAAAATAGCGTGGATTGGATTTTAGGTTAGAATACTGTGCAGCTAAAAAGTGCTTGAGAGGTTTTTATATTTCTTCTAACCAATTTATAATGTAGTTTGATTAATATTAAATTGGTAAAANGCATTGAACTACTTTTCCACCAACACGACCAGCAAAAATAGCGTGGATTGGATTTTAGGTTAGAATACTGTGCAGCTGAAAAGTGCTTGAGAGGTTTTTATATTTCTTCTAACCAATTTATAATGTAGTTTGATTAATATTAAATTGGTAAAAGTATTTTATTAAGATAATAATGTTTGTCATTTAAAAATAAAAAAAATAAGAAACACGCTCATTATCGTTGCCCGTGTGACTTTGAAAGTTGTGTTGTTTTGGGGTAGGTCAAAACTGGGTACATGCGCAGCAGACAAATAATCGGTCTACCTTATCTTTAGCCTATGTTGGAAAATAGCCCGCTTGAAACTGTTCCTGAAATTCAAGTGTCCTTAAGTTTGCGACTCACTAGGTGTCATAAGAATATATACAAGCTTCATATGTGTCATCGAACATCCGCTCATCCGATACGCTCTGAAGAACTCAACACGAATAGTGAACATGTAGCACACTGGTAACTTTAGCCAAGTCGAACTGGGGACTGAAGTCTGACTGTGGCAACGGCCAAAGAATAAGTGAGTGATGGAGTGTGTGAATGACTGTAAAAACTATCACTGTGCCGTTTTATAACGCGAAATATAGAGCTTCTACTTATGCAGGGTCTAACTGGAAGAGTTCAGTGAGAGCAAAGAGACGTCCGGTGAATTTTGGCAACATGGTGTACCTGCAATGAGGAATAAATTCCTTAAGTAATAACCCGAATCATCCACCATACACCATATCTGAGGAGCCACTCGACCAGTTGTCATCAAATCTTGTATAAAATTTTATCTAAGACGGTTTTCTGAAACATTTGATTCTACGATCTAAACCTCTCAGTACCTCAACCTCTGATTTTCGCAAATATAGTTCTACACTCTATGAAATTGTTCGCAAATATACTGCACCAGTGTATACGTGTAGTGAGAAATAGCGGGTGGTAAAGTCTTTCCCATACATCCATGATAACGTTCCTACATTTGCCCAGGAAACAGTCAAATGCATGGAGAAGTTACTAATTATACACTGTAGTGGTGCTAAACATTCCTATATTTGTAGCTTGATATTTTGTAGTATTTCCATTTAACGTATAGGTTAATAACATAATTTAAATTTAGGAAGTTAACTAGAAACATTTTTACAGTGTACGATTGCTATATTTCAATATACCACTCGCACTTCTGCAGTTTCATCTTTATTAATAGCCACAGGTCTGTACGAGAAGATATTTCGGTGGTTCACTAAGTCAATCAGAATTATGTTGCATCCTGTATTGAACGTCTGTGATCCACGGACAGGATCCTAAGGAACGCAGCAATTGAAATCACCCAATTTAGAAATTGTATCTGTGATAAAGTGTTAGGCCTACGAAATACAAACAAACAGATACTCTTCACGAAAATCTGGTTTCCCTACCCATACGAATTACTTGCGCGCGCGCGCGTGTGTGTAAGGGAAAGAGGCTAATTATTAATATCAGTAATTTCTTCTAAAGTGTTCCACAGTACAGAGGTTTTTGTGTGTTATTCGGAAAACCATCCTTTGCTTGGTATGCAGCTTTCAATCGTCAGAGACACTGGAAAATTTCGGAAAAGTTTTGACGCGACATATTGTCAAAAACACTGTAGTGTCGTAATCCTTTAATGATTAGTTGATGCAGTTTTTTCCTCGACTTAGCACTTTGGAAACCAATCACGGAATTCTAGCCTTAGAGTTTCCGAATTCTCATTGGGAAAGTAGCGTAATACACACACATACACAGACGACAACCAATAAAGAAAGAAAAAATGTCTTATATGTGAGTGAAGAGATATGGGCGGCTCTTAGAAGTGAGGTCTTGAGACAAGATGAGGGTTAAGTGAGGTGAGTATGCAGCAGCGCTGGAATGAAGAGGCGGAGGAAACGGGAGATCCCCGACAAAAACCCGGCTATCAGTGGCATCGTCCAGCACGATTACCTCAAGCAAAAATTCAGGGACGACCCCACCGGGAATCGAACCCTATTCGGCTTGGTGAGAGGCGAGTAGTATAACCATTACACCTCCGCGTCCCCTTCCAATATGTGCAGAGTATGTTAGAAACTAGGAAAAATTGAACTTTCCCCGTGAGTAGTAAGAAATGGTTACTTTGAATGCAGCTTCGTGAAAGGGATCGAGGATCCGACACCGAACTTTACCAAGCAAAAGGTAAAAATCATGCGTTTGCATTCCACTGCCAAATCGACAGATATTCTTTTGGCATTTTTTCACATTATTTCTCCTACATGTCGCGTTTGCAGTATCGATCCTTTGGGAGTGTCTTAGTTTACTGGAAGCAAACATTCACAAAGCACCAATAGCAGTGAGAACGGNTCAGTATCGATCCTTTGGGAGTGTCTTAGTTTACTGGAAGCAAACATTCACAAAGCACCAATAGCAGTGAGAACGGACATCAGCAGCATTCTTTCTCTTCTACAAGGATCTGCAGCAGTAATGAATTCTTCGAACGATATAACATGGGGAGATTGGCTGAATTCCTTGAAGGCAACAGAATCATCCACGACATTAACCCTTACAACAACTACAGAGAGGATAGTCGGTTTCTTCGACTCGTGCATCAAAGACAAAAAAATCCTGGATCAGATAGATGGAGCGTATAATATAAACATGACTACGAAAGGAGACACATCCACCCCATCCATGTCGTCCCCCAGTGTCCATGGAACAACGGCATATGATGCAAGTTGCTCTACCATTTACAATTTGTAGCATGCCTTCCCCAACATAATAGACGAACCGAGTACCAGAATTATTACAGATTTCTCTTCTTTTATTTCTTTAAGAAGCGGGGGCCGTCTCTGCATGTGCACTTTCCCGCCGGATGTTACTCAACCAGCCCTGTTACAGTTGAAGTTGTTTCCAACCAACAGAGTACCGACGAGCCCAAGCAAGGAGATGTGGAAACATCAGAATCAGGGGATACAAGTTTTTTGTAAATACGACGAATCCGAAGACAGCAATCGACTTACATCTAGTCCGACTCCCGCNAGAATCAGGGGATACAAGTTTTTTGTAAATACGACGAATCCGAAGACAGCAATCGACTTACATCTAGTCCGACTCCCGCACGAGGTTTCCAAGTTGGTGAGTTCGAAGAGAGAGGAGGGAGTTACGCGCGACGACGTTCGTTAAATGTGTGTTAAATCAAAGCATTGATACTGCAAAAGTGTTTAATAATAAACCTGAGACAAATATTTCCGGTGGATAATACTAATATGCGTGTGTATTTAATCAAATGTATTGATTCTGCAAAAATATTTTAATAATAATTAATTTGTTCATGGTTCAATATGTAAACCTGAGAAAAATATTTTACTTTGGAAGATACTGGGTATTAAATCAAAATGTATTGATACTTCGAATTCATTTTACATATGAATAACAAATGTTTTTTTTCTCATCTATAATATACACCTGAGAAAATATTATTTACTAATATCAAAGAATCAATTTTTTATTATTTTTTCGGTGGGAGATACTGAAATATATGTGTTAAATCATTGTATTTATACTTCCAAAGTGTTGATACTGTTTTATAAAAAAAATTACATATGAAATGTGTGTATTATTTTTAAGTATTTATACTTCCAAAGTGTTTTAATAAAAAAAATTTACATATGAAATGTGTGTATTAAATCAAATGTATTAATACTTGCAAAGTGTTTAATAAAAACTTTTACTTATGAAATGTGTGGATTACTTCAAAGGTATTAATACTTCCAATTAATTTTACATATGAATAATACATATACAAATCTCAGATAAATATTATTTCGAGCTATCAAATAATCAATTTGATTATCAAAAACTTAATAAAAAAAGAACTAGTTCCTTCAATGCCAGCAGCCTCGGGCGATTTAATGGCAAGGTAGCTTCGTGACAGGTAGTCATATGTAGGAAAACAAAAATGAATTGTTCAAGATTTTTTTTAAAGTTTTGAAATATTAAATAAATTATTTGAAGTTTTGAAATGTAAAATGTATATTTTTTTAACTTTAAAAAAATTAATTTCAATTTTTTTTAATGTTTAAACACAAAATGGCTGCCTTCGAAATGGAATGCCAGAGCAGACAGTTTCTGCATTGGCTGCCAAGATGGCCGCCGTATTAGTGGAATGCAAAAGCGTAATTTTTACCTTTTCATAACNACAGTTTCTGCATTGGCTGCCAAGATGGCCGCCGTATTAGTGGAATGCAAAAGCGTAATTTTTACCTTTTCATAACAAGCTTCGGTGTGTCCCTATGTCCCTGTTACGAAGCTGCGTTCAAATGCCCCATTTCTAACTACTCCTGTGATAGATCGTTGTCTGTATCTATAATATATTTCTCTCCATTCCAATAGCTTTGCATAGTTGTTACGAATCTGTATTCTTTTGTCTTCGTATTCCATTGTCTTCCTTTTATTACTCGTACTGCCTCACAGTCCGTCACTGCCTCTGGGCATTATTCCAGCCGACATTCTTCAAGCGTCCCCTCACCGGCGCAATATCAGGTCTTCATTCCCGTGAGTTACGTCTTCGCCCTCCAGCACTCGCTTCCTCTGCGACATTACTTATCCGTTCTCCCCTCGATGTCCTCGCCTACGTCATCGGGAACCCCCATCTCTGCGGTTCGCAACCTTTCTAGCGACTCCTCGTGCGCTGTCCGCATTTCCGCCGAGCACAAAAAACCGCTTCGAGAAATTGCCCCATAAATTAGTTGTGTATTTTAGATTTACACAAAGCTCAGACTCAGCCAAAAACACACACCGAGGAAAAGCATTTATGGTGGTTACAAAATATTTTGTAGGAATACAATTCGCTAATGTACACAATTGGCAGAGACGTGCAAAGTCCACGTTATCTTCCGTCGACAGGATAGTCTCCACTGCCTTATAAACAAGAAATGCACAGTAACTTGCAGTTCAATCTGTCCTTAAAAAATAAAGGTAATTTTACAGCTCTNTGCCTTATAAACAAGAAATGCACAGTAACTTGCAGTTCAATCTGTCCTTAAAAAATAAAGGTAATTTTACAGCTCTTTAACATTTGGTCACAGATAGTAAATATTATCCCAGTGTAGAATAAGTAAAAGCTCTACACGATAAAGCGAGCACTTTTGAAATCCCTACTAAATTTATACTTTCAACCGTTGTTTGTGTATCTTTCCGCGAACCTATCAAAATAAACAGTGTCATGTGGTTTTCAGCTTGTGTTTACATAAACTGGCTCGTATATTTGCCGCATACTCATTAAATATAAACGAAAAGTAATGAATATTGTAATCAGCGCTATGAACATGTACACGTTAATTTCAGTAAATATTGGTTTGTGAATGTTGACCGATGTTCACAATTATTTTGCTGTTTAGACATAAATTAAAGACTTTAAATGAGGTCATCAAAAATACGTTTGGTTTAGGTTGTCAACAGAAAGCAGGAGAGTTAAACATTATTCTTTTTCCAATTATAAAAACAACGCGAAAACGTTTCAAACGTTCGCCTTTAAAAAAGGCTGAAACGCTTGCCCATATACGTGCATCACAGGCCTATTTATAAGGCAGTCTTTTAGACGTTACGGTATATTTATTCCGTCGTACAGTAGACAACGTGCCTTAAAAAGTCGTTAAATGACCCTAAGACTTATGTTTAACAACATTAACGAGTATAATTACATTTTAGAGGTCGGCAATATGAATATCCCAAAATTTCTGCGACAATAAACTACGTGGAGATACAGAGGAAAACAATAACAAATAATTCCACTTCAACCACGACATGTATCAAAATGTTTTATATATAACGTTAATGAATACTATATTTCAGGAGTTACAAACTGACACTAACAATCACGTTGCTCGCGAAATGTTATTTTGTTGACACNCACGTTGCTCGCGAAATGTTATTTTGTTGACACACAAGCACAGACCGGAATAAAAAAAAATAATGAACCAGCTAACGTGAATTTTGCGTCAGCCAGGTGATGATGTGAAACAATTAGAAACTCACATGTGATACAATCAGGCCAAATTGTATTCTTATTTATACACAACAAAAAGAAACTGATTTGCAGGTGACAAAAGTGTTTTAACTTTTAAGACTAGTGAGACGGTAAAACTTGGAACTACTCCTCGTAGTTTGCTGCCAACTTAAGTGTTAATATTGTGGTCATTACTTAAGTTAAAATATACGCAGTTACTGACAGTGATTTTTTTCATAGGTTGATTTTAAGAGTGCTCTCTTTATCGTGAACCTCCTATACTGTCTACGTGTTGCACAGTAATATTATATTTGGCCGGTACTCTACAATGTGGGTCTCAGTGTGTTATGATATTCCCTGTTTGTAATTGATTCCTAAACCACGCTACTCTTCTTGATTATGAATGGTTCATATTACGAATGCCTATTACTGTTCATTGGCTGTGTCAACGATAGAAGTGCTGCTTCGTTGGGGATCGGAAAAATTCGCTAATGAATTCACGGCAAACTCGACTGCAAACACGTGTACGTTTAAGTCACGTTTTCTATTGGGAGACGGTTTATGAGACACGCCCTCGAGAACTCTGAGCCAAACAAACCTCCAAGGAATAAACCGCCGAACACCGTACTGCACGTGCTGGGGTAGAACTGGCCACTCGCTCTGGCAACAGCCAACGAACAAACAGCTGGTGCTTGAGTATGCTCGGGATTGTGGATCCTAGCCAAGATTCTAGTAATCAGAATTAATTCCCTTCGGGGAGCGTGGGGGGGGGGAGGAGTTTGAGATTTACAACTTGGTTTTACGCAACGTAAGTACAACAGGTATCAGTGGTGTGTCACTTGAATTTTTAACAATAAAAGTACAGGGAAACGGGGATAATTCAGTTCCCGACCGGGACTTTATTTGTTATAAAAAAAATTATTTCACTTATTTACGAGAGTGGTGAATGATGTTGTAATGTATCTCTCAAATAAAAAAAATCCATGTTCGAGGAATAAGGCAAGTGCACCCCTCCACCCCCCTTCCCCCCGGCTACTAACAACCGCGGGCGGCCATGGCTCCAGCTAACGCCCGAGCGTATAATGTGCCGCACCGGAGCTGCGAGACGCTCAAGATGGGACAGTGTAATCTGCCACGACAAGTCCAGCTTCTGTCCTACCAATGACAGTCGCTGTGTGAGAGTCCATCGGCGACGTGGCCGTCAGGTGGGTTCCTCCCCCTCTGGGAGCACCGCACAGCCCGTCGACGTGGAGTCGCGGTCCGGGATACTGTCATCGCCGACGGCCGCTCGCCTTTACTGCGCATTCCACGCTCATTAACGGCGTGCCGCGACGTGGATCAGATGCCGCGGCCCGTGGCATTGGCGTGTCTACAGAGTGTCCCAAACCCGCGTGATCAACAGGACAGCTCCCTGCCGCATACCGCTCACGTCAGCATGCGCCTCCTTGGCCGGCCCGATCTCCCCATCGCGTGTCAATCGAGAAGCTGTGCTGCGCGATTCGACGTCGGTCGAATTCCCTCCCGACCCCCGCGAAATGAAGGTGAACCGTGAACTGGGATCGATAACACTCGGTCCACGAAAGCCCAGGTCATTATCGGGGCACTCATAGAACCGATGAACACGTAATGTTCAGCAATGTAACGCCCAACATGGAGGTCCCACTACTTCATGATGACCCCGTATTAGGTCACTGGAGAATTGTCTGTAGGTGAAAATTAAATTGTTGGCTCGGCGTCTGTTTGGCTATCTGTGCGTGCGGTTTGGTCAGGTATTTGAGCATCCCTGCATGGTGTGGCATCTTCTTTGTCAGGAAGCGTGCGTGCAGTGACGAAGAGTGATGTCTTGTCAAATGTTGTTTTCAAAACTGCTCCAATAACCGCGAATGAGGTATATCATAAAATTTTCCAAGTTTTGTTACAACGAAAACATGCTATCGAGACATATCGAGCCTTAACTTCGCAATCATTACCTGGCAGCTTAGATTTACGGAATTTTTACCACAACCTGCAACATAAGTTTTGTATTCTACTCTAGGCATCGTCATATATTTTGTGGCAAAGAATTTATTACTGAAAATGGCGGTTACTCATGCTTTTGCGGCTCCCGCCCTTCTGGCGCTTGAACTATGTTGTAGAGTGTTTGAAATACTTGTTTTTACACAAAACTATTAAACGTGCGTCAATTTTTGCTGTTATACGATTAGAGCATATACTTCAGACAAGGGCTGTTGAGTGTCTTCAAGACGTCACGTACATTAGAAACACTATTTCAAAGTACTCACAAATTGCTAAAAACTGATTTTTCAAAGTGCTGTGTTTCAAAATATACGCATCACAAACATACAAACCTATTAAAAGACTCTGCATTGAATCTTGCCACAAACTTCAGACCAATAAAATTTACAGGGTCGCCGCTGAAATTCCCAAGACCTGAAAAATTCGCGGATTCATTTTGGGACAAGCTAGAATTCAAAACACGTGTGTTAATAAAACTTCAGCCTTTGGGCCGCATGGTGTTTGACACCTCCTGGAGAATGCTGGTCCAATCGTCGCCTTCCACTGTGACAGCAAGCAACCAATGTGCAGTTGATGTCAGCATATTTGTACATAAGACTGTAGAGTCTAGCCTGCAGGTCATTGAAATCGCGAATTTTTCAGGTCTCTACCCATAGGTACACGCAGGGTGACGAGTACACTGCATGCCAGATCACAGCCTTGCTCTTAGCGAAGACGGCGCACTCGATGCGCGTGGCAGTTTCGTCCTTATCGCCCCCGTGTTTCTCGACTTCAAACGCGGGAAATGANAGACGGCGCACTCGATGCGCGTGGCAGTTTCGTCCTTATCGCCCCCGTGTTTCTCGACTTCAAACGCGGGAAATGAGCTTCAGGTTGGAGGGAGCCTTAATGGCGGCGAATCTGGTTCGCAGACCCTGGTTAAATTCTCCCTCCCTCGTTTCTGCCCTTTATATTCACAGACAACTAATCTGATGGCGGCGGCCGAAGACACGCCCCACTCCGTTTTATCGGGTCGCCGGGCTTGTAAATCATGTCGGCCGCAGTTACCGGCCGGGGTGGCCCCGAACCCTGATAATAGAAATGGGCGTCGCACAGGGAAGGTGGAGGGGGATGGGGGCGATATCCAAAGGAAGGGGAAATGGAGGCGACATCCGGTCCACAGATCGCTGTGTGTGTAAGGCCGAAGCGTTCGAAGACCCCGCCGCCACGCCGCTTGCAATTGGCAGTTCTCGCAGGAATGCGTCCTGCCAGACGTCGATGACATCGCGTCCTTTGGAGCCTTTGTTCAGCCTTCCTCCGCGCTATTTACAGGGACAGCCGAATATGCGAAAACATTTTCGCGCCTGTTAGGCTTCAGTAAAAATAAATAAATGGCGTGTGGGGAGTGCACCCAGGGCAAGGCGACACCCTCCGAGTGACGGTCTTTCCAGCTGGGACCCGTAGGTGACCGTCATCCCCGGGCGTGACAGAAATGAGACACTAGAATGGAGCGGCGCTGGAATGCAAGGGCGGGGGAAACGGGAGTACCCCGAGAAAACCCGCCGGCAAGCGGCATCGTCCAGTACGATTCTCACATGCAAAAATCCGGGAGTGAACCCGCCGGGGATCGAGCCCGGATCGCCGTGGTGGGAGGCGAGCGCCCTGGCCACTACGCCACCGCTGCCCCTAGGCTTCAGTACCTTAAGGGGACGCGCTGGTGTAGTGGTTAGACTACTCGCCTCCCACTAAGATGAACCGGGTTCGATTCCCGGTGGAGTCGCCCCCGGATTTCCGCATGTGGGAATCGTGCCGGATGATGCCGCGGGTCGGCGGGTTTTCTCGGGGATCTCCCGTTTCATTCCTGCGCTGCTATATACAAACCTCACTTCGCCCTCGTCGGCTCTCAACACCTCGATGTTAAGAGCCTCTCAAGTCTCTTCACTCACTCACTTATGGGGGAGTTTGGCGTAGGGAAAATTTCCGCCGCATGGTGCGCTGGCGTCTTAATAAGGCCGCTTTTAAGCTGGCGGTAAAAAGGGAAATTCTGTTTGTTTTGTTTGTAAACGGTTTTGTTTGGCCCGAATTGTTATTAATACTCACACCTGCCAAATTGTAAAGAGTTAACTTTATTTTGTGACAATTATTTACGCCTTCCAATTGTGTTCACAAGTGTAATTAGTGAAAACACAATTGTGTTTGTCACTGAGCGCTCAGAAACAAGCTTATTTAAAATTTAAAANTCACAAGTGTAATTAGTGAAAACACAATTGTGTTTGTCACTGAGCGCTCAGAAACAAGCTTATTTAAAATTTAAAAGTTGCGTTCTTGAGAACGAAATAATATGAAGCTGTCGTCAGAAGGAATCTTTCGATTTAGTTGTGACATTTAAAAAAAAAGGGATTTGTGTAAGCCAGCATTACAGAGTAAATAAATAAACAAAGACGAAATGACGTGGTGGTTCCTTTGATGAGGGCGTAGCCTTTCTCTGATTGGTTGTGCGAGGCTCTGGGAACCAGCCCTGTGTCCGGAAGCGCTGCCAAAGGTTCTCTGTTAGTTGTGCTTAGATCTATAGATTTTTCGGGGAAAAAATATGAGTACACGGTAGACTTCAATACTTTAGGCACCCAACAGCAGTTTGTCTATTATCATGGGCTGCTATCTGCTTGAGAAGGCGTTTCCATATCTGACCGGACCACTCAGAATTCGGCAACATCTGCACGGCTCCTACGTGATTCGTGTGCAGACAGTTAACACGCGTCAAAAAAAGTTACTAAGCCAATCAGGATAGCCAAACGACCCTACAGTGTTTTGAAATATAACTTGTCTTGAAATCTTTTCGCGAAATGCCACTACCCCTAGCTATGCTGTTGAGTGGCGAGTAAGCCTGATTGGCGAACGGAACTCCGACATCTTGCCGGCTAGTGACGCCATGTTGGTGGCCTGTGTGGCAATGCACGTGGCGCACCACTTCAGTTCGCCTTCGTGATATGCAACTTGTCGTGCGTACAGCTATGTAAAGTTACGGACGTCCGGCGCTGTTTTGCTAAATTCAATTTAAATTTTAAAACACTAAATTATTTTTCTGAAACTTTTTCCTACAAGGATTTGCTGTTTATATCAGCACATATATGATGTGGCTTGAATATCGACATGTAGTTTAAATACATCCTGTATATGACCGTGCCTAACGGACGTTTCCCGCTGCAGCACCTAGCTGAGTTCGATACTATAACTGTAATATTCGTTTGTATCTCACACACCAGATGGACGTGAAAGACGCATACCAGTATATTCTAACACCCATTCCCTTGCATAAAATTACTTTATTTAATAGAGAATATTTACGGCACCCTTTATAGATCCCGGTTTACATAGTTATATTTCAATTACTGTCCATGAATATTTAATTTCTCTCTCTATACTATTTCCACAGAGTTGAAAAAATAAAGAGGTCAAATAACTGCTTGTTCGGCGAACTTGAGCCGCACATGTCACCAAAATGACGTCACAAGCCTGCAATACGTCGGAATACCGTTCACCAATTAGCGTACGGTATCGTTACTTGCCAGCCGTCGGCTTAAACAATAGATAGAGACCTGAAAAATTCGCGAGTTAAATAACCGGCAGGCTAGTCCGTATAGTCATATGTACAAACATGCTGATATCAGCTACACATTGGTTGTCTGCTGTCACAGTGGAGGAAGACAATTGGACACCCATTTCCCAGCAGGTGTCAAAAACAGTGTGGACCAATGGCTAAAGTATATAAACTAACGTGTTTTGAATTCTAGCTTGTCCCAAAATGAATCCACGAATTCTTCAGGTCTCTAAAAATAGGGTAAATTTCGCAGCACGCGGTAGCCAATCAGACAGAGGGCCCGTTCCAAGCCTCTCGCACAACCAATCAGAAAGTGGGTAATCCGACTTCAAAGGAACCGCCACGCCACTTCTTCTGTGTGTATTAATTTAAGCCGTGCTATCACTAGATACCTGCAAGATTCCTATTATTGTTTGGCATCAGGCTAAACTTCACATATATGTATATCAACGAGCCGGCGTCGGTTCCCCATTGGCTGCTGCATAGATGTTAAGTCACTTCTTTTCTGACCTAACTGCGCATGATCGGGACACACAGTGGTTAAGTGTTGATTTACCGGCGTAGAGTTACCCAGGGCTTGTCGAATGAAGTATGGTCCAACGACAAACCTACTGCGAAAGGTATACGTGCGTTAAGTTTAACGTGTCCCCGAATAATAACGCGAATTTTGCAGGTCTCTAGCTTAGCCCAAGTAGATTAGCCAAGAACNATATATGTATATCAACGAGCCGGCGTCGGTTCCCCATTGGCTGCTGCATAGATGTTAAGTCACTTCTTTTCTGACCTAACTGCGCATGATCGGGACACACAGTGGTTAAGTGTTGATTTACCGGCGTAGAGTTACCCAGGGCTTGTCGAATGAAGTATGGTCCAACGACAAACCTACTGCGAAAGGTATACGTGCTTGAAGTTTAACGTGTCCCCGAATAATAACGCGAATTTTGCAGGTCTCTAGCTTAGCCCAAGTAGATTAGCCAAGAACNGAAGTTTAACGTGTCCCCGAATAATAACGCGAATTTTGCAGGTCTCTAGCTTAGCCCAAGTAGATTAGCCAAGAACGTGCTCCGTAGTAGTCGTAAGAAAAGCATATCCTTAATACGAGTGCATTCGCTCGTAACCTGTACTTCGAGACTAGCTGTAGTGGCGAGCGTGTTCGTAGTCTTGGGACGTAACGCACTTGACGAACACAAGTTCCCGGTGGAACCGGCGCTGGCCTCACCAAACCTCCCCTCCTGGTGGCCGATACCTATTAAAAGGTTATACCAGAAGCACTTCTTTCTACTGTACGTTAATCTCCCACAAACAAGATGCTAAATCGGCTCTTCTGTAACGCAGGGTAACACCGGGAACTTGCGTTTTTNTACGTTAATCTCCCACAAACAAGATGCTAAATCGGCTCTTCTGTAACGCAGGGTAACACCGGGAACTTGCGTTTTTGAAATCCGCCATGCTGGCCGAACAGAATCTGATTGAAAAACCTAGTGATTTTGATCATGCGTACCTAACGCGTACTGCGCGAGTCCTTCTTTCACGTGACTCGCGCAGNTACGTTAATCTCCCACAAACAAGATGCTAAATCGGCTCTTCTGTAACGCAGGGTAACACCGGGAACTTGCGTTTTTTAAATCCGCCATGCTGGCCGAACAGAATCTAACTGAAAAACCTAGTGATTTTGATCATGCGTACCTAACGCGTACTGCGCGAGTCCTTCTTTCACGTGACTCGCGCAGTACGCGACGGACTTAGGGCACCGTCAGCGAGATCACAGAATAAGTAATTAAACAGAAGTTAAATAGCGTGACGGTTCCATTTATGTGGGTGTATCCGCTCGCTGATTGGCTGCTCGTAGTTCCGAGACGAGCCCATATGCATGCGCACTGGGTGTTCCGGGTGGTGTGCCCGTTCACACCCTAATGTCAAAATATTTAATAATTTAACCCCTTAATATATGATCGCGACTATATTCATNTGGTGTGCCCGTTCACACCCTAATGTCAAAATATTTAATAATTTAACCCCTTAATATATGATCGCGACTATATTCATTCACGCCTATTATGTTGCAGAATAGGTAAACCCATGGTCGGTACTGTGCAAGTCAAGGAGCCAGAACAAATACTGACTTCGCCTTTCCCTGGGCAATGCTATTGGTTGGTACTGACTCGCTAGCTATTGTAGTAGTGTATAATAGGGCATTCGAACACAGGTTCAATGGTGCGGAGCTGCGGAGACAAAGATGACCGCCGTCGGAATGCAAGAGCATGAAAAAAGATTAAGCAGAATGCAAGAGCATGAAAAAGTCATGAAAAAGTGTCATGGCAGCCAGTTGGCGGCCATGTTGGCAGCNTTAAGCAGAATGCAAGAGCATGAAAAAGTCATGAAAAAGTGTCATGGCAGCCAGTTGGCGGCCATGTTGGCAGCCATGTTGGCAGCCAGTGTCCGCCATTTTGCTAGCCAGTAAAAAAAAATTATAATTTTTTCTGTACCGAGCGCGAGGGTTTCCTCCGAGTCTTCCATGACCGCCGCCGCCATTT
>NQII01000515.1:665124-821036 GCA_002778355.1 Clitarchus hookeri | reverse complement strand
CTGGGATCGAGTGGGAAAGGAGAGGAGTTCCCTTAAATCTGAGGTACTGTCCCTCCTCCTCCCTTCGCACACCCCGAAGCATCACACAATCTCGGTGAGCTCACCGGTGGTGACGAGTGCAGCAGCAATGGAGGACTTAAAGACCAGGCCAAACCAGTTAGAGAGGTACGGAAAGGGAGAGATAACCTAAAGTGCCCTTGTTCACGTTTCAAAAATTGAGGACAGTTTTTCGAGAAGTGAACAGCCTCATTACAGGTAAAGCACACAACATTCTTTGACTAGTTTACTTTGTCTGGATACCTGACATTTTTAAGCTTATAGGTCGACTTGTATATTAATCTTGCATCATGCTTCGATTTTGATGCATTTTTATTAACAAGTACTGCTTTGCCTTCTTCTGTTTTATCTTTTACTTCTTTCTTGCCATCCTCTTTTACTCAAGCAGCAATTTTACCTTCATAACTGTAGTAGAGAGAACACTTGTATCACCTTATCTTTCAATACTTCTGACAAACCCTTCAGATTTTGGAAATGGTAAACCTGTGATGTAGATGACTGCTTCTTGCTTGTCTGTAAATTCAATCGCACCTGATTGGATTTTTTCTGATAACTCTCCTTTTGTTGACAATTATTCCTGTATAGTTATGTTGTCGTTTTTCTGGAAATTCACATATGCCAGCACAAGCATAGTAATATGATATAATCTGAATTGTGTGCATAACGTCCAAAACTGCAAATGTTTATTTTGCCCTTGTACGTGTCCTGAGATCTTCAACAAACTTGTCACCAACAATTAGTATTTATCAAGAATGCAAGCGCGGAGTCGTTAGTGGCTTTTTGAGTTGCACTTAGAGATACCAAGTCCTTTCCATGTTCATCAACATAACCTGTCATAACAGAACTCCAGAATTTTTTCAACGTAAGAGCGGCTTTTGCTCGTATGGACCACACGTAATAGTTGTCCCCATTCAGCTTCAGGATTTTACATTTTTCAGATATTGCACTTGCTATGTTTATTCACAATCGTCGTCATCTTTGTATACAAGCAAGAAGTCAGTGCGGACACATTGCTAAAAACACCGCCCTGTCACTATTTAGCACTTCACAAGTTTTTCTTCGCACATTTTTCGATATCTACTCAGTATTTAGCAGCCTGGGCCCATTACCTGTTAAATTATGTTAGCACAGAACAAGAAAAACTTCATGAATATTCCTTTCAGTTCAGTGGGAACCATGAAAACATTATCTATCATATACGCAAAATACTATTGCCAACTTACGTGAATTAGAAGATAACAACATACCATCACTTGCTTACAAAAAGTTTGACCACAGATGGACCACAACATAACAATATACAGTGGAGTCTCGGTTAACCGTCACCCTTTTAACCGTCAGTTACTTTTAACCGTCAGTAAACTGACACGACAAGAAAAATAATAAAATTGGATACAAAAAACCAACTTAATAAACTAAAAATGAAATAGATTTTTTCTCGCTTTATATTAGATCAAATTAAGCACATTATTGATTTGAACAATACGTATACTGTACTGTAATACATATACCCAGTAAAAATACATTCTGTGCAGTGCGGAATGCGAATGACTCATGTTTGTTATTTATTTACAACCTACATATGTACTTCGTAGAATCGTTCAGTCTTCCTCACCACCCTACCGGAATTCCTAGACACTCATCCGCCCTCCCATTCCTACAGTCAGTTCAGTAGCGGTAGTCACTTAGTCAGCTAGTCATTGGCTTCAGTTTGTTGTCAAAGTGTAGTGTGTTTTAAAATGTCAGAGAAACGGAAACGTGTTGTATTGGGACTTTCTCAAAAACTTGAAATTATAAAATGACTGCGTAAAGGAGAAAGCGTGACGAGTATCGATCCGCTATATGGAATCGGGTGGACGACAGTCAATGACATTAAGAAAGATGCAGATAAATTCGAAAGTCTTGTTTCAAAAATGCAAACAATAGACAGAGATGTCAAACTAAAAAAACCACGAAGCCAGCAAAACTGGACCAACTGGAAACAGTAATGTATCAGTGGTTCATTCAAGCCCGGAGTCAAAATATACCAGTTTCTGGGCCCATAATAATGGCTAAAGCTATCGAGATGAACAAGAAGCTTGATGGGGATCCTTCATTTAAGGCTAGTATAGGTTGGCTGGATAAATTTAAGGGTCGACATGGCATAAGGCAGTTGGACATATCGGGTGAAAAACTAAGCGCTGACAATACAGTCATTGAAGAACATCGGGTAAAACTAATGGAAGAAATAAAAAATTTAAATTTGGTCAGAGCAGGTTTACAACTGTGATGAAACTGGCCTAAATTGGAAAGCACTTCCCGTGAAAACCTTAGTCTCCTTATCGGAAAATCTGCACCTGGTTTTAAAATGCAAAAAGACCGCATAACTGTCATGGTGTGTGCTAATGCAAATGGTAGACATATGTTTCCTTTACTAATCACTGGGAAATCTAAAAAGCCTCGAGCTTTCAAAAATATGAATTTAAACATCTTACCTGCCAAATATTATGCACAAAAAAGTGCCTGGATGAGCCAGGATATATTTAATGAGTGGTTCCACAGTGTGTTTGTGCCAAATGTAAAATCACATTTAAAATCGATCGGATTGCCTGAAGAAGCCATGTTATTAATGGACAATGCACCAACTCATCCTTCTCATGACTTACAAAGTGATGATGGTAAAATTACGTGCCACTTTTTGCCTGCTAACACTACCCCACTAATTCAGCCCATGAATCAGAGTATTATTGAAAGCATGAAGCGACGTTATCGAAAATGCTTTATTCAAAAAGTTGTTCGCGTAGGGGATCAATTAATCTGTGTAAAGCAGTTTTGGAGGTCATTCACTATTAAAGACACAATTTTTAATGTCGCTGAAGCCTGGCAAGATATACCAGAAGAAACATTAAAAAACGGCTGGAACAAACTGTGGCCTGAGACTGTAAACGAGAATGAAGCAATAAACAAATCTCGAAATTATGAGGAAATTTTACTTCTGTGTCTAGGGATCCCAGGTGGAGAAATCACATCAATACATGAAGTAAGTCAATGGCTGGGAATTGACAGATTAGACAGAGGCTTTGAAATATTAAATGATGAGGAACTTTTATTAACTGCAACACAGGAGGTAGAATGTTTAAGTGAAGAAGAAGAGGATGATACACTCAAGGATTGCCCCAAAATAATTAGCCACAGTGACGCTGAAAACATGTTTTCCAAGTGCATTGAATGGTACGAGCAACAAGAAGAGGCAGACGCTACACAGATATTACTCCTACGTAAGATACGCAACACGGCAGCAACCAAAGCCCGTGGAGTATTACAACAAAGGAAAATGACAGACTTTTTTAAGGTAGGATTATACTACTGAACATATACATAATAGTACTGTATTCAATTTTGTTATTTTATCAACATAATAAACGTAAGTCTACAATATTTAATATCAAATACACACTGTACTGTACATACTTCTATTGATTGCTACCTGTTTAAAATATAGTGCTAAATATTGTATACATTATTATCCCTAGTATCTGTCGTGTCTTAGGGTGAGGAGGGGCATTTCTATTATCCGTCTATTCTCTCAACCGTCACTGTGACGGTCCCGAGACTGAGTGATAACGGAGACTCCGCTATACTACTCAACATACAATATTTCACACAATATGGCTACATTAGTTGCTTTGGCAAACAGGCAACTAGATATCTGTCTTGACAAAGCTGAATATATGAGATATCCAGGGCAATACTTAACTACTGTACACAATTATATTAACAGTAAGGGAAAAACTAACTATTTTTGAAAAGAGGAGAAAATGTATGAAAACGATATTTTCAGGTATGTAAGGGGATGATATTATATTCAATTGGCCTCTAAAATATATACACACACACACACCCATAAACAGGATGAGGCACCTAAGGCAGGCCACCTGAATAACACCGCCAATTTCAGTGATAGAAGAAAATGTTTCAGACAAAAGTTGCTTGGGTCCAAGGCACTAATAACATGATAGTAATAATTTCCCTGTACGTGGAAGGGTAAAGAAGGTACAAAAGTCTACATCAATAATTTTAATGGAATGATAATTTTTATTAACACCCCTCAACAGTGCGTATGAAGATGCAATAAATACGATGACATTAGCTGGTCATTCAAAAATGCTGAAGGCCAATGACGAAGCAAACTGCACCACTGGTCAGTGTCCACAACCAAATGTAAAACAAAATAAATTAACAAATTTTTTTTTTTAACTATTTGTAATTAGTTACCTTTTATTTCTGAGTTTAGAAGCACATTTCACTATAGAATTAAATTAAGGCAAAATAACTAACATATGCTGTTGGAGGACTCCGCAAACCATAGCAAACAGACTTGCACTGCTATGAAAGAATAACACTGGTGTTGAAGGTTGGGTACTGGTTTTATTGGCCATAACTGCCACAGGGTACATAGCACACAATAGTCTGATAAAAAATACACAGACCTTGAAATATACATAATACTGCCAGTCTACGTTTGTGCCCGTCTGTATAAAATTAGATTTGAGTATGCAATCTTTGCTGGTCAGGATGCCGATGAATAAAAACTGGAGTCGGCCGGTGCTGGATATCTAACACATGTGGCCGGCCAGGAGCACCATGGCTCGGGCCAAAAAAAGCTACATGAGTGAGTCCACAAGTAGTGAGGGCTCTCGTGGGGGTGAAGAAAAAGGTTCTGGTGTTAGTTAAAAGCCAGCAGAAACTAAAAGATTAGTTATAACAAAACACAAGTGAGAGACCCCATGGAACGCAAATCCGTCCCTCACTGCTGCTGTTCTAAGACTGACATCATGGTAGCTGAAAGGCAATGCAGATATCCCTCTATCCGTTACAGAAAACCCCTGAACCAACAACAATAACTACAAAAAATAAAACAGTAATCCTTTTACAAAAAAAATTTGGAAAAAAACTCTTCCTTGGCTTTAAACATAATTCAGGGAATTATAAGTATTACTTCAATTTTCTCACAAGTCAGTGGGTTAAACCAGGTTCCTTATAGGATAGAGGTCTTAATTAAATAAAAGAGTTAATTATAGATTCGTAATATATTAAAAATACTTATGACAAAAATTCTCTTGACTCAATACCTAAAAATCAATAGTTAAATAACTATAATCAGTCCCAATAAACAGTGCATCAAAACCTATTGAATTACTTTATAAATGATATGACCATATTTGATAGTACCAATATTTACAATAAAGTTTGTATCATATGTTCATTCAGTCCCACCTCAGTTGAGTTCAGTTCAGTTTCCACCAGTCCCCAATGTTCTGAGTTCTCCGAGCGCCCTCATGCGCAGTAAACTTCACTCGTCGAGTACCATGCCTTCTCATCCGTTCACACCACAAACACCTCGTCCACCATTGTCTCACAATATTCTGCAGTCGTAAGTCCTCTTCACTGATGTCTCTTGCCGCACCAGATTTTGCCCAGTAACCGCATTAGCCAGCTGACTTCTACCAAAAGACTGCAGACTGTCCAGCTACGGCTGTATTTATAGTGTTGTCGGCGATCGCCCAGAAATTTCTCCAAATGCTGCGTTACGCAGAGGGTCCTAGTTCCTAGACCATTCTTGGATATCCTCTAAACTTGCCAGCTTCTCCAACAGGGGGGAGGAGGAGCGGCTGTGACGCCAACCAGGTCGCAGCTGTCAATCATTCCACCAGCGAGCGGGTCTGCCTGGGGAAGGGGAGGGTTGAGGTGGGTCACCCCCCACAGAGCCGGATCAAGCATGGAGCTCGCGCCTCGTGCATCAGTTGGCGTGTAGCAGTATTTTAAATTGTGTTGGCCTTGGGGGCGGAGATTATGCGACAACGCCATCTTGAGGGGTTTGAGAGAATGTGACATAGTGTGGCGCTCGAGCGGCACGGTACCTGCTTGAGACAGTTATGCTACTGCTACTTTTCCTAACTGCTCTTCCCCACTGCTCCCTTACCTTTACACTCACACTCACCTCTGCACTAGGGTTGTTCTCTGAGTGCTGCTGGGTAGTCGCCAGAACTGGTCTAGAGATTGGAGGAGGAGGTATGACAACATTTCTATTTGATTAAATATTGGTCTGGAGCAGAAAGTTTTAACTGGACAACTGTTCCACAAATCCAGATATCTGTAAGAAATTTCCTGGTTTATAGTTAGCACCATCATCACAGGTTACTACAGCAGCATTGCCATTTTCATCAGGTATTTCCTACTATCTTCACAGAATGTTAAATATGTATGTTACGTACCAAGCGCTTCCAAGTTGTCTAAAGAAATGCATCAATATAAATTTTTTACTTTTTCATGTATTGCTAAAATTACAAATAAACAAAAGTAAATTTAGTAAAATCTGACTATTTATGAAAAATTGCCTTAATATACACGAATAAATAAACAAAACTATAAATAAAGTTAATAGTTTTCAGACAATTTCAAGGCAACTAATTCTGTTTCAGCATTAACACTTTTTTTCTTGTAAACTTTATACATTAATAAAATAAAAAAAGAACATTTTTCTATACCAAAATTGACATTTATTTTAATCTGTTTACTACATATTATTTAACCACTCTTTACAAAAGATATTTACATGCTTTTANCAAATTGACATTTATTTTAATCTGTTTACTACATATTATTTAACCACTCTTTACAGAAGATATTTACATGCTTTTATTTCCATATGCTTGCTGGTTAAATAGTTCAAATCTCAGAGCTATGCAAGGAAAATATTTAAGAAATTTAACAAAAATATAAATAACAATATCAAACATTTTAGAGACTTCTGTGATTACTACTATATTTCACGACTTTTCAAATCTTTAGTGACAGTTGACTTTCCTAGTTCACTTTGGCTGCCTAACAAACTAGTTTGTTTCATGGCAAAGCTGTATTCCTCAATATTCCTGGTAAGATCCCTACGAATAGTTTAAGTGAAAAAACTAAGTGTGAAACGTGCCTAAATGTAGTTAAAAACCATAGATCACTACACAATTTGTAACAAAAGTACATGTATTGTGCATGAAAATCATTTTAATATTAAGTAAATGTGTGTTCTTACCACAATTGCACTGGCCTAATCCGTAACACTGTAACGTTTATTTCAAAGGCGTGCCTGTACGGCCAACAAGAAATTGCCTTTACAGTTCATAAAAACTTTGTGGTTTACACTTTATGTCAAGTTTTTTTTTNCTGTACGGCCAACAAGAAATTGCCTTTACAGTTCATAAAAACTTTGTGGTTTACACTTTATGTCAAGTTTTTTTTTTGCACTTTGTTATTAAAATACAAAAATGTCCTTTGTCAGGTATCAATACAAATTATGTTATAGTTGAAAACTGCTTTATAATTTTGAGGTTATACACTCCTGTTTATGCTTGTTACATAGGCCTATGTTAAAAATATTTTTTTAGTTAAACTTGTATCATACTAATTTAATCTGTAGAGGCTTATGATCTTATCCTTAGTTTTTACAGTTAATTANCTGTACGGCCAACAAGAAATTGCCTTTACAGTTCATAAAAACTTTGTGGTTTACACTTTATGTCAAGTTTTTTTTTGCACTTTGTTATTAAAATACAAAAATGTCCTTTGTCAGGTATCAATACAAATTATGTTATAGTTGAAAATTGCTTTATAATTTTGAGGTTATACACTCCTGTTTATGCTTGTTACATAGGCCTATGTTAAAAATATTTTTTTAGTTAAACTTGTATCATACTAATTTAATCTGTAGAGGCTTATGATCTTATCCTTAGTTTTTACAGTTAATTAAAAAAAACTGGGATTCCAAAATGACATTACTAATTAATGTGTGTACAGAAATAGAATATTCATAAAATGTGCCCACGAAACGCATCTTATTTTTACGAATTGTGGGGTATGTGTTTGCAGGAAATATTAAAATTAAGCATGACGACATTAGTCTAAAAGATAAGTGGTTATTTGTGAGAGTAAAATTCTAGCATAAAATATTAACCTACAAGTTCACTGCCTATTGCTCTACTAAAATGGTGTTTTGAAACGCTAACTACATTTCAAACATCCACAAAGGCGGTGACAATTGAAGCAAAACAAGTTAAAAGTATCAGTAAATTTTGTAAGAAACATACGTTTCCAAAAACAATTTCATCCCTTTTTCAAAGTTTCTCTGTAATCCATGGCAACCGATTGAAAATATGTTTGCTCGCATGCTGACGTTACGATGGTGAGACCAAAAGATATACAACTAGATCACATGCACANTAACTACATTTCAAACATCCACAAAGGCGGTGACAATTGAAGCAAAACAAGTTAAAAGTATCAGTAAATTTTGTAACAAACATACGTTTCCAAAAACAATTTCATCCCTTTTTCAAAGTTTTTCTGTAATCCATGGCAACCAATTGAAAATATGTTTGCTCGCATGCTGACGTTACGATGGTGAGACCAAAAGATATACAACTAGATCACATGCACATTAGCCAATAGCAAACCATTTTGATTGTTTACAAAAGAGTTTAAAAATTGTACATTTTTAAAGTGAGATAATTTGGAAAATAAAGTGCACATGGGAACAATATTTTGCATGGTAGTATTATATACAGTAATTATTTTAATGGCATCAATAAAAGTGTAATTGAGTTTCGAGGAAAAATCCCTATTGAGCAGGTGATTGCAGTTATTTATTTGAGACTCATTTGCTTATTACAAGTGAATTTTTTTATTAGTATTGGCATGTTTTGATGGTGTAATGTGGTATTTAGGTGTTTTTTTTATACTCAATCCATGGTTACTTCCAACTTTTCTGAACCCCTGCTGAAGTTCTATTTCCAGGATATTCCTCCACCTTATGCAAAACAAGCTTAACTACGTCTAGAAAATCACAGCAAAGGGCCAGCGCACTGCATTTGTGAACACTCGCTTAAATAATAGTTTCCATTAAACTATTTCTTATTAGGCATTACCAACACACGTATTTTCTCTCTAGTTTTATTCTTATTAATTATAAATAAAATATAAATTATGGATAAAATATAAGTAATAGTTAATTTTAACCAAAAGTAAGGTACTTTCATGTTAACAGAAGTAGAAAACGCTTGTAATGCATGGCATATTTAGGAAAGAACCAAACATGTGCTACATGGGGTGATTTTTCAAAGTTGAGTTGAGTTGAAAGATTTGGGAAAGCTCTTAACAATAAGGTCTTGACAGCAGAGCGATTTTTCAAACGTTAAATTCAAAAAGTGTGAAGAAACCGCGAATGTATTGTGTGTCTGGTATTGTAGGTATGGAGAGAATTTAGCAGAGTCAGTTTAGATGTTAAGAATGGTGGAGTATAATTTTGAAAGGATTGATAAGCTGTGTGGGTGAAGCTATAATATCTCTTATTTTTCAAGTTACACTAACCAGTTTCTCCTAATGGCTCCATGACGTGGCTCCTTTTTAAATTATAAATGTGTCGTACACATAAGTTCTGTAATTTTTACACTCAGTATTATAATACAGAAGAGTCCTGAGCAATAGTTGAGAAGGGATAAAATGACACAACCACAAAGCTTTAGTTTTAGATGACGGGAGTAAATATATTTAAATTTATGAATGTGTTTTAGTTTGTAGTAACTGGTTTGAAGAAGAGACAAAAGTGTTTGTTCCAGGAGACATTTAGGTCAAACATAACTGACGTTCTGGTACTTTTCACATTTGTGGATTACACTTCCATTAAATTTTATTTGGTGGTTATTAATTTTCTTTTTAAGATTTTAATAATACAAAGAGTTATATATATATATATGCATGTATTTTCAATTAACTTTAATTTATTATTTTATACACCTCATGTGTAATCATTATAGATCTTAAATTATTTGTCTATTGTACTTTTGTAAAAATGGACATAGTGACTTTTACCTACGATGCACATATATATAACTATGTCTTTAGCGTACTCATTACGTGATACATGTTTAAAACACTTTGGTAATTCTGCAGTGTAGACTGAGAAAATAATTAGAGCCAGTATTATTCCATGGGGCACACCGCACTATACAAATCTTTCTTTGGATTTTAATGTACCTGTGGATATTTTTAACCCCACCTGTTGTTTACGGTTACTTAAGTAAGTCTGGAACCATTTGCGAGTTCTCTATGACACACCTACTTCTGCAAGTTGCAGTAATAATATTTCATGGTCTAAGTGTCAAATGCCTTGGAGAAGCATAAAAATATCACCAGGATTATTTTTCACCTATCAATTGTTTTATCTATACTATCTGTTGCATCAGACAAAGTCATGTATGTGCTGTGGTCTTCACAAAATCCTGACTGGCATACAGAATGTTATATTTGTCTAAGTGAGTGATCGCCAAACCGTAGATCGCGAGCTACAAGTAGCTTTTTCGGTAGATCGCGTTAACGCTCCGGTTGGCTAGCCTTGATTCCTCCACTGAGCTGACGCTGACGACAGGGGGCGCTGACGACAACTGCTTGTTTCTCCCGCGCAACTGCCATTGTCAGCCTCATCTCATAGTTGATTGTATACGCGTGATGGCGTGTTCAAGCAAAAAGCAAAAAACTTATCACTTTCATTCGGAATGGGAAACGGATTACTTCTTTACCCAGGTACAGGAAAAATGTGTGTGTTTACTGTGCTATGCAAGTGTATCAGTTGGGAAGAAAGGGAACGTCGGACGTCACTTCAAAACCGTTCACGCAGGGATTGAAAAGGATTTTCCACTGAATTCTGCTCTAAGGAAAGAAAAGGTAAGGCAGCTAAAATCTAAACTTAATGCTCAACAATCAACTTTTTTAAAACCATTAAACAACAATAAAGCAGCAACTTAGGCATCGTTCAAAGTTTCAAATATTATTGCACAGAATAAGAAACCATACGAAGACTGTGAAATAATCAAAACTGCATTTTTAGAAGCTGCAGATGTATTATTTAATAGTTTCAAAAATAAAACTGAGATAATGTCTGCTATTAAATCTGTACAGCTTTCTGCAAATACAGTAATGAGAAGGGTTGAGGTTATGAGTTCTGACGTTACCTCACAACTTAAAACTGACTTTGATCGCTGCAGCTATTTCTCCCTGCAACTTGACGAATCGACTGATATAGTTGATACAGCGCAGTTGGCCGTTTTTGCAAGAATGGTTTTTGATCATTTTGAAATAAGAGAGAAGCTGGTAAAGATTATACTGTTAACAGGACGCACTACAGGAACCAAATGTGTGCCACTGGAAACGTTGCTTAACTTTGGTGATCAATTAAGTCCCTCAGCCAAGTGCAAAAAGTAGTACCTGGGTACGCTTATTTCTAAAGCTACAACTTTATGAAACTCACGTTTTGATTTTCATACATTGACGCTGGCAAGCGGAANTCATTTTGAAATAAGAGAGGAGCTGGTAAAGATTATACTGTTAACAGGACGCACTACAGGAACCAAATGTGTGCCACTGGAAACGTTGCTTAACTTTGGTGATCAATTAAGTCCCTCAGCCAAGTGCAAAAAGTAGTACCTAGGTACGCTTATTTCTAAAGCTACAACTTTATGAAACTCACGTTTTGATTTTCATACATTGACGCTGGCAAGCGGAAATGTGGTAACTACGCGACAGTTTTACAGATACACTCCAAAAACAATACCCTACTTCTTGGCTATCAGGTAAAAAATATTTCCTTCCTTTTGGGATGCCATAATTAGTTAAAAACCTAGGCCGACATAGTATAATTTTATAATTCTGTTTTCACATAAATGAATTGTCTTTTCCCAATTTATTTATTAATGTATNAACTACGCGATAGTTTTACAGATACACTCCAAAAACAATACCCTACTTCTTGGCTATCGGGTAAAAAATATTTCCTTCCTTTTGGGTTGCCATAATTAGTTAAAAACCTAGGCCGACATAGTATAATTTTATAATTCTGTTTTCACATAAATGAATTGTCTTTTCCCAATTTATTTATTAATGTATCACTGTAAAACTCAATTGTACACGGGAGAAGCTGGGCCGGTTCGCTAGTTCCTCAATAAAAATGTATAATATTTTATAATGCTGGTGTGCAGTATGGCATACACATATTTTAATCATGAAAATAGTTGTCCCATTGCACCCTACAGTGAGGCATTTCATGCTGCTTACTGTTTTAAAATTTTGGAATTTATACCAGGCATCAAATCAAAACTGCTACCATGAACATTGTGTATTATAATGATAATTTTCTATAAAGTAAGTGTTAGTTTTGTTTGTGTTTTGCATGTCAAAAGGAACTGTGGAGATACGAGGTATGGTAAAGTTAAATTATTTAAGGTCCCTCCATAACATCTTTAGGTTTTTTTATGTATTTCAGTACTGTTTGTGAAATAAGAGAGCTTACATTTTTGAACGAAATATTTGAGTGTTGAGTAGTTTTTTTTTACAATCATAGAAATGCAATTCAGATCTGATTTTCAGGTAGAATTTCTTAGACCTGTCTCTTTCTTTCATCTTTTCTCTTAGTTTATATGTTATCCAGGGTGCAGTTTGTCTTTTTTGTTTAACTCGCACTAATGGTGCATGATTGTTGAAGTGTATTAATAGAGTCATTAGAGTGCTTCGCTTTGATATCAATTGTTTGGAATTCCAACACACTGCTCCACGTTGGCTGAGGTCTTGAGCAAAGGTAGCTACAAACTAGTTTGTATTGCAGAACAGCTGTTTTGACTGGGAATTTGTATGTTAAATGCATGATGTTATGATTTGTGAACAAGCATCTCAATATTTCCTGATGCAACTACTTCCTTTTCATCTTTAACAAAATTATTTATTCTATTAGCATTCCTATGGTGATATCCTGATCTGTGGAGTTATTTGGCTGAACCAGTGTGTTTCTATTATATAATTTATATGTTTACATTGACACTGTTGGGTTTAAGCATATTTATATTGAAATTACCCAAAATAAAATTGTCATAATTTTGTAGGAGATAATCGTGAACTCTAGGTAAGTCAACAAATTCTTTATAAAATATGTTAAGTGGCTTGTATAGAATACTGACAGCAACTGCACATTTATTATGTGTACGCACATACACACAAATATAAATTTTTTTTAACACTTTGCCATCTTCCTTTGAAAACTACCGTATTTTATAGCATATAAGTCACCGGCATTTATAGGTAGCACCAGTATTTTCAAAGGGTGTTAAAAAAAAAATTATTTATCGATTATAGGTTGCGCTCATCGTTGTGGTTGTACATCCTGTACAACACTGCCTGCACCACAGATGGCTGATGCACGTGACCTTGGCAAAGGTCGTGTGGCAGCTGTGTCCTTTCAAGCAAGCAGTGTTGCCAAGTGTAGCTGTAGGCCTGCAGTGCAGTTACAGTGTGCTGCCAGTTTGTTGGATGTAGTTTGTTTGGAATGTACAGATATAGCGCTCGAGATGCAGCCTTGACTGCCGGAGTATATATATTTATTGGTAAAAAGAAATACTTATAAACATGTAATTTAATTTGAAGTGAAATTTTTACGAGAAAAATTTTATTGAGCTTTTTTTTTTATATATTTCAAGTATTTCTAACGATGTATGTTAAAAGCAAAAACTTAACCATTATTTCTGCAGTTAATCTTTGAAAGTTTTAAATAAACGTGCAAAATATAGAAAGACATTTAAATATTTCCGTTATGTAATTCCCTTCACAATCCTTAACAGAAAAAGAAATTTTAAAAGAATCAAATGAAATAAAAGGAATTGATTCTTGCCATACGATAACTGATAATTGATTATCCTCAAAAACTTTCTGTAGAATGTACAAAGATAGCAGCACATTAGCATTGGTTCTTGGGTACCAAATGTTAGCCTTGACTTACAGGTCTTTCTCTTATAACGTCTTTGTGCCGCACGTAGTATTGTTTTGATGTTGTGGCAGTGAAGAACTGCGACAGAGTTTTGTGATGGAAAAGCGAAGTTCCTACATTGCAAGTTTCAAAATGAAGGTGATTTTGTTGGCTGAAGAGTTTGGAAATCTAGCCGCGGGCCATGAATTCGGAGTAAATGAAATGTTAGTGCGGGACTGGAGGAAGCAGTTCATTTTTCTCACTTATAGGCCGTACCCCTAGTTTTCATAAATTTTTTTAATAAAATGGGTGACTTATATGCGATAAAATAAGGTACATATGTTATGTTGAAGTTGACTTCAAAATGTGCAGTCAAATACTCCTACAGAATCGGTGAACTACTACATAGGGTGGTATTGAGGGTCATGACATCTGACAAATATAAAACTCAAAATATATTCATAATTCATATAAGTAATGATTTCAAATATTACTTCTATAATCAACACACATCTTAAGTTTGCCAAGATCATGATTTCACCAAAAGGTTTTATATTTTATTAATTAAACCCCTGTTCTAACAAACTGCCATTGTAGATAATATATTTACAACATAGACATTCTGTTAAGTTAAATGTTGAGAGTAATTAATGTAAATTAATAATAAACTTGCAGTTGGGTCGTTGTCCAANGTTGAGAGTAATTAATGTAAATTAATAATAAACTTGCAGTTGGGTCGTTGTCCAACGGCAAGCACATCCCTTTCTTCACTCCCTTTCCAGGCCTTTAATAAACTGACTAACCTTTCCTACACTCACCGCCTCTTCCTGTAATACATTCCACTCCCTCACCAACCTCATGAGCATGGAGTGCTTTCCCTGGTTCTTTCTCCTCCATACCCTCTGAATCTTTCCAAAGTTGTCATATCTCCCTTTGTTAGCCATGCACCCAACCTCCCCCACCCTCACTCACTCTTCATCAACCTATACAAGCCAACCAACTTTTNACCTTTGTTAGCCATGCACCCAACCTCCCCCACCCTCACTCACTCTTCATCAACCTATACAAGCCAACCAACTTTTCTACTCATTTTCTGTCTTGCAGGGAACTCCATCCCATCTCCATCTCACTGATGCCCTAAAGTTACTTTCCTCCTTCCCATCCTGCTGCTGCCTTCTCCATTTACCTTTCAACCATCTCGCTGCCCTTCTTTGTACGTTCTCAGACTCCCTCGCCACCACTGCCATCTACGGGTCCCATTCTGCTGCCGCATATTCCAACACTGGTGTTACCATCGTGCAATAAGCTTTTTCCTTCACATCACTACTGACTCCCTTCAGAACCCNGCATATTCCAACACTGGTGTTACCATCGTGCAATAAGCTTTTTCCTTCACATCACTACTGACTCCCTTCAGAACCCTTCCCAACATTCCTAGTGTTTTTCTCCATTTTGACACCACTGTCTGAAACTGCTGCTTCCATCCAAGATCTTCCTGCAACACCACCCACAGCAAATTATATTCTGATGGCTCCCCTATCTTATGCTGCCTCTATTTATAAATGTCCCTGCTCTTCACCTTTTTTCTTGTAAACCTCACTACCTTATTTCCTAGCATTGNTGCTGCCTCTATTTATAAATGTCCCTGCTCTTCACCTTTTTTCTTGTAAACCTCACTACCTTATTTCCTAGCATTGATCTTTATTTTATTCTTCTTGGTCCACGTCCCAACTTGGTCGGTATCATTTTGCAGCTTGTTCTTCCACCTACATTTGTATACCGCACACAGTCATCTGCAAAACAATTTTATTTTACCTCCCATTCCTAAACCCATGTCATTTGCCATAACAGTGAACAGCAAGGGACCCAGAACACTTCCCTGCAGCCCCCCTGATGTACCTTCATTGAATAAGGCCTCCCCCACTTTCACCCCCTGACTCAGTCTCCTGAGAAAGTCCCCTAACCAATTCACTACTGATTTGTCTGCTATCAGCTCATCCATTTATTTCATAAAAATCTCGTGGGGTACCTTATCAAAAGCCTTCTTGAAGTCAATGAAGCAGGCATCCACCAACTTCCCCTCATCAACTGCCTGCACAACATCCTCTAATAGTCCTTCCAGCTGTATCTCTCAAGAGTACCCTTTCCAAAAACCATGCTGATACTCCTGCAACCAATTTCTCTTGTTCATAACATAACATACATCACAAACTGTACCATCAATTTCTCCATTACCCTTCCTGTGTTTGAAGCGAGACTCGCAGGTCTAGAGCTGCCGTAGGACTCCCCCTATCCCTCTAATGCTTGTAGATCAGAACCACCAATGCCTCTTTCCATCCTTGCCAACCTACCTTCNAGGACTCCCCCTATCCCTCTAATGCTTGTAGATCAGAACCACCAATGCCTCTTTCCATCCTTGCCAACCTACCTTCCTCCAATGGCTTGCTAAACACCACCTCCAGATAACTACCCCAACTCCCTCCTGCCAAACTTAAGGCTTTAATTTCCAATCCCATCTGGTCCCACTGCCTTGTTACTCTCCAGCTCTTTAATTACCTTTATGTTAACATACAACCCAATAAAAAAAAAACCTGCCTTATCAACTAAAACATGCATCAACTACCTACCTACCTACCCCAAAAACACTATCTATGCCGAGGCGGCGGTCGCGTAGTGGTTTAGACTACTCACCTCCCACCAAGACGAACCGGGTTCGATTCCCAGCGGGGTCGCCTTGGATTTTCGCATGTGGGAATAGTGCTGGACGATGCCGCTGGTCAGCGGGTTTTCTNAGGACTCCCCCTATCCCTCTAATGCTTGTAGATCAGAACCACCAATGCCTCTTTCCATCCTTGCCAACCTACCTTCTTCCAATGGCTTGCTAAACACCACCTCCAGATAACTACCCCAACTCCCTCCTGCCAAACTTAAGGCTTTAATTTCCAATCCCATCTGGTCCCACTGCCTTGTTACTCTCCAGCCCTTTAATTACCTTTATGTTAACATACAACCCAATAAAAAAAAAAAACCTGCCTTATCAACTAAAACATGCATCAACTACCTACCTACCTACCCCAAAAACACTATCTATGCCGAGGCGGCGGTCGCGTAGTGGTTTAGACTACTCACCTCCCACCAAGACGAACCGGGTTCAATTCCCAGCGGGGTCGCCTTGGATTTTCGCATGTGGGAATAGTGCTGGACGATGCCGCTGGTCAGCGGGTTTTCTCGGGGAACTCCTATTTCCCCCGCTCTTCCATTCCCCAGCATTGCTCCATACTCACCTCGTTTCACCCTCATCGGATCTCAAGACCTCAATGTTAAGAGCCACCCAAATATCTTCACTCACTCACTATCTGTGCCCCACTCCCACGCACTCAAAATGTTTAACCAAATATGCAAAACCATAGTCTTATACAATCACAGAAAATTAACCTATTAATTTTTTAGATTCAACATGTGTTTTACCTAATCCCTGAATACATTTACTCAAATCTAAAATACTGAGATGTGAAATCATAAAACATATATTATTACTTACATAAATATGTTTGTAATGCTAGTGTATATTTTCAATATATATTCCAAGAGTATAACATAAGAAAAAAATTAAAATTTATACTTATAACAAACCATTTTCAATCTACACCACGATCAGCTGTAAAACACCAACACCAACTAAATACAAGGAGATTTTTTAACAAAATGGCTTCAGTATAACAAGAATTGATTCAAGAAAATAAAAGTAAATGGAAAAAAAGTACTCACCAACACAGTTATCACACAAGCTACAGTGTGATGCTCGTGGAGGCCTAAATATCTTGCAAGTGAAACAATATTTCAGCTTCACCGGATGTCCTCGTACCAGTATCTCTTTAGTTCGAGGTGGAGGGCGATAAGTTGGTGAATTTGCACTGTTTGGAACTTCTGGCAAGAAAATGCATTATATCAATATAGAAAGAATGTACACACACATACAAACAAAAAAAACTGATATTTATCCCTACACATCTCAGCAAAGAAACCTCAAATACCATGATACTTAAAAACCTTGCATTTCTTCCTACTTGGTAAATTAATTACTATTAAAATTTTTTGAGAAATATGTAAAGGTTGAATAAATAAATTATACCCTTCCATTTTTACAAATGTACATTTGTATTAATTAACAAAGTACAATTATACTTAAAAATTATCAAAATATCTTTAAACTGAAACATTTACAATACATAGACCACTTTTCATCACCATCACCACCATACTAATTCTATGTTAATTTAGAGGTTTTTAAAATATTTTATGATATTCATGTGGTTTCTCTGTGTTTATTAGTTTTATTGTTTACAACAAATGCTTAAACTAAACCTGAAAAATTGTGGGGTTATGATTTGAGTCTTTTGTGGCATACTGGCTAATTGGGAAGCCTCAACTCTGAACGAGGCCAGTTCCTTACCTTTTCAATAGTTTATTAGCAAGATGGGTCCACCCAATCAACAGTGGGCTGCAGCTTCACATATCTGCCTAATGAGGGCTACAGAGTGAGTGAGAGTGACGAGATTTGGGCGGCTCTTAACAGCTAGGTCTTGAGAGCTGACGGGAGTGATTGAGGCAAGTACGGAGCAGCGTCAGAATGAAAGGGTGAGGGAAGCGGAAGATCACCGAGAAAATCCGCCGACCAGCGGCACCATCCAGCACAATTTCCACGTTAAAAAATCTGGGAGTGACCCGGTTGTGGATTGAGCACGGTTCGCCTTGGTGGGAGGCGAGCAGGCTAACCACCTTTGATACATAACGTTGATACAATTAAGCACGGAATAAAACAAATGCCATATATGATCCAATATCAGAATCTCCCAGTTATTGACACTTATGCCCCAAATCATGTAGACCTGTACCAAAAAATGTTACGGGTGACCGGGCAGCGTGATGATGTAAACATTTTTGAGAAACCAAAACTACGAACAGACAAGCATCGTCTTGCTGGAAACTGGCTCCTGCGAATTAGACAGGAAAGCTAGCACATGGGGCTACAAGGTGTCTTCAATAACAGCAGATTCTTGGCTTCTGAGTTATAGCCACATCTCATTTGTTTCCCTCCAACGTTTCACATGAGTTTGCAGTCTCCATCTTCAGTCTACAGCTGCTGCTCCACCCTCAAGATGGAGACTGCAATGTCATCTGAAACAACTGAGACGCTGCTACAACCCACATTCCAACAATCTCAATGTAATGACCACAAAAGCCTGCTAACTTTACTTATGTTTTCAATGTACCGCTCTGCATTCAGTGTCCCGTGTGTAACTGTCAATGATGAACAATGATCAGATGCTAGGCCTACATAAGATATAAATTCAAGGACTTTCCAAGGACTGAAAAGTTTAGCATCAAGGGCCGGCCACATTATATGAAATGATAACAATCCAGTAAAGAACACAGCTCATATTTTTCATTTTGAAGCTATAAAATCACACATTTGAGATGCCCAAGTCTGAAACTTACACAATCAAGAATATATATATATATATATATATATATATATATAAAAAAGCTAACCATTTTGAAAAATGTATTAAAAACCAATGTGGAGTTTGAAACCTACCATATCTAATCCACTAGCAGTGAAATGGCTATTTTTTTGTTAAAAAAATTCAATTTCCCATTAACCTCATTCCTTAATCCACAGCTAAATTTCAGGTATAAGGGGATGGAGCACGTGAAAAGGACATCACTCAAATATAATTTATTTATGATTAACAGAATGGTTTTATAATCAAGGCTATATGTAGATTGAATAATTTCTGTGTGGTTGGTAACTAGGCAACTGTTAAGTTAGCATAAAATTGTGTGTATTAAATTTAAAAAAAATGGATGTGCAAACAAAATTCAGATCAAAAATGTTTTTAAAATCAGTTTTGAAGTATGTGTGGAAAAAATAGATTTTTATAAAAATGGTCATGCTACCAAACACTTTTCAAACCTTCAGGCGTTTCAGTCACGTCGCCAAAATTGGCGGCTTCTGCCGAGAAAAACAGTACAGGTAGTTCCACTAGTCATGTTAGTAGAACAGGAAGGAGCAGGACCAATAAGAAATCTCAACACCATCACTACCATTAGTGTTGCTAATTCATGTTTTG
The DNA here is from genome assembly GCA_002778355.1 of Clitarchus hookeri. NCBI lineage: Eukaryota > Metazoa > Arthropoda > Insecta > Phasmatodea > Phasmatidae > Clitarchus > Clitarchus hookeri. The sequence goes on along the minus strand of NQII01000515.1, from coordinate 801,032 downwards.
GTTTTCAGGAAAACTTGTAAATGCCGCACAAAGTACACAAACGTAGTTGTTTTGACTTTCTTAGTGGTAATATACCTATAATAAAGTGCTGTTAATGGAATGACCTGTAACTATTATTTTAAAATAATTGTATGTCATATTCCTAAGAATTGTTAGANAGTTAATGGAATGACCTGTAACTATTATTTTAAAATAATTGTATGTCATATTCCTAAGAATTGTTAGAACCACATTACATATAACTATAAATTCAAAAAGGTCTGTCAGCTCTGAAGAGCCGCCCAAATCTCTCAACTCAACCCAACAGCTGTGTACCGGTGAAACGTATGGTGCAACATTGGTGTCTTGGTTAGTGCAATGCGTGAACCTGTGGCACTGGATTGTGTCCAGGTTAGCAGAGGTAGTAGGGTTTTGTTCCGACCAGGGTGCACTAAGGAAAAAGTGGCAACTCAGGAACTTGATCTATAGAGAAGCAGTGTGTGTTGGACCAGACCTGAGAGCAGTCATGTTCGTAGATGAGCTAGAATAGTTATGTAGTCNAAGCAGTGTGTGTTGGACCAGACCTGAGAGCAGTCATGTTCGTAGATGAGCTAGAATAGTTATGTAGTCATATAGATATTGTTTTGTGTAGCAGACTACTAAGACAATGGGCAACATGCACGTTTTCCCTGATGGCTGATTTTCATCCATTATTGTAAAAATATTTTCCCTACAAATTCTTATGGCTGAAAATTAATCTGAAGAAATTCGCATGTAAAATGAAAGTATCACAATTTGAATACCCACCAAAATGTGCCCTGTGCGCCTGATCACATTGTGACATCACTGCATAGACAAGAGTCAGTCTGTCCCTTGTTTATATGGGCCATATAGCAGTTTCTCATCAGCACAGTTGGGGTTAAACTACGGATACCAAAACTATCAATAAAACCCAACACATCAAGAAATGACATGTGATTTGCCTTATATTTGTTTCGTTTTATTAAATAATTCAACATACGCCTAACAATTGTTATAATTTTGTAATTTTTGGTAAAAAGTCATATTTTCTCATTTTTCAAAGTACCAAACAATAAGGGAATGTTATCATACTACCAAGTAATTTACCTCATCATTTTCGTATACAGATTTTTTGCTTCAACTACTGCATTAGGTGCAAAGCTTTTAGTTGTTGGCACATTTATCATGAAATAATTTTTAGAGGCATGCTACAGATAGGTCTACATTATAAATTTTAATTTGTGTTTGTTGAAAATAAATAGATAACATTTAAAGTCAATATTACATTTGGGTTGTAAAGAACAGAAATTTTGTAACTTTGTCTTGTGTAGGTATAAATAACAGCTAATGTGCAAGATATTCAGGGAATTTTTAAATTGTACGTTTATAGTTGAAAATTTTGTGTAGATGGAAAAAACTGGGCCCACTGATTTTGTACCAGTTGGTAATGACAAAGCATTTTGCCCGCAACAGTGGCATAGCTTATATTACTATTTCATAGACTTATAAAAAATATATCTTATTTGAATTACAAAAATAACTGTTATATAGTCACTACCTCGAAAGTAAATGTTAAACAGGTTGTTTCAGTTAAAGTGAGCAATCATGAAACTGGCAATAAGGGCCACATCANACCTCGAAAGTAAATGTTAAACAGGTTGTTTCAGTTAAAGTGAGCAATCATGAAACTGGCAATAAGGGCCACATCACGGAACATTGAGATTGGGAACGCGTGTTCCGAGGCGAGCTAAAGGAGATATGGGCATAAACAAGTGGGCGACTCACGATGTGTGGTTTTCCTTTTGTCCACAAGGTCGCTCTGTCATTTCTACATTGCCACACTACGTGCATGTATCAATGACAGATCAAGCCCGCATGGGATATCCGAGTAAAAGCAGCAGACTCTTGAACGCCATTGAGATGCTTTGTGCTAAGGCTGGTGGCAGTNCCGCATGGGATATCCGAGTAAAAGCAGCAGACTCTTGAACGCCATTGAGATGCTTTGTGCTAAGGCTGGTGGCAGTCACTTTGAGCAACTCTTGAGAGGTACAAACTGAAATGTTAACACCTGTCTTGGAATGGTCTTGTACGGTATTACATACTTGTCAATAGTGTACACACAACATCAATAACTGAGGTGGACAACATTCATGACACTAAAACTTTCCCCAGAGCATAAAAATGTATTACTGATATTTCCCCAAAAATAAAAACAAATTTTTCAAAAACTCTCCTATTATTAAATACATGAAATGCTGCTACAATACTTATTAAATACACAGGTCTTGTGGTGAAACACTGTCAAACCACCACATGATGGCACTAAATAAAATGCAAAATTGCTAACTAATAACATAGAAAAGAAACAAAGTACGTAAACACACACCTTGTGAATAACGGCACATCATAGACTCAATAGTGTTTTCTCCTTGGCTACATGTATACAAAAAACAGAGAGTCAAATAACATCTATCAGCTCTAAGATATATTGGTACAAACTATAACAACATTCCATGCCATTTCAACCAATTTTTGAAAAGTTGGTTGTTTCAAAAAAAAATTTTAAACTTTTTTTATGGTTATTGGGTATATACAACTTTTGAGTGTCTAAAACCAGTTATAAAAATATTACAGCCACTGATTTTAATGCATGACGCGCAGTGATTTGAGTGTTTTTAGGCATTCACGCAAAATGCTCTACCTCCTGTGAATTTTTTTCAATTTGAATTAAACCAAAACCATTTATTTCACTCACCACAAAGTGCTCTTAAATGTTGGGTCATAATGTCTGTTCTTAGTATATTTGGTTGTCAAATTATTGTAGCAGAAAGTTGAGACATTAAACATTTTTTTACGAATTTGAGGTCATTTTCACCAAGAAGAGGACACCTAAATCATTTCTTGTTTACAGTAACTATAGTAACAGGCAAGTCTGTCGATGGGGAAAAAAATTAATGTATTATTCCCCCATTTTAATTTATAAGCTTTCAAATATGGGAAATTTTTGAAATTTGTGAAATTCAACATGATGTAACTTCCATAGAGGGAAAAAAAATTACCTTAGCATTATGTAAAGTTATTCTAGAGTATAACGTACAAAAATTTTATGAAGGTGATCTGCAAAATATATTTTGGCCCAAAGTTGGGCGAAAATGCATTTTTTTTTGCAAGTATCGCTGGTATCTAGAATGGTACAATTTTTCTACCAAAATAACCCACAATTTTAACACAATCAGGCATTGGTGCACCTCAATCACTTAAACGACAAATATTAAATTAATTTTACTACAAAAGTTTTTATAAAAACACACATACCAATGGCTTGGTAATAGTCACCAGGTCGGTGCGGTCAATTGTCACCCATTGCTTGTGTGTGATAGTGTCGTGAAATGTGTCGTCATCTCCCACTTTATTCCAAATCCATCAGGTCTTTTACAATTTCTGGTCCAGGGCAGTTATCGCAGGTTTTCATCATACACTTTTCTTCTTGAACAGTACAAACCATTGGTTCAAGTACATCTTTGCAGTCTATGTTCAGCTTTGATCCCTCCAACATTAATATAACATTTTGTTGTGTGAGACAAACGCAAACTGAGTGTGCCCCACATACCCCTGGCCAAAAACACAATTTTGGACGAAGATCAGCAAACTTTGAAAATCCAATATTTAAATCTGGGTGTTCAGCACAAAAACTCTGGTACAGTTCTCAAATATTACCAAGAATTATTCCTTTCTCTAAGTACTTCCATTTTACCAGTATTATTTCTAATTAAAACAAAATTTTTCTTTGCCTGGACACGTTCTACTATTTAAATCACTTTCATAAAGTTCTTCTACAATATACTTAGTTTCTGTTGCAAGTTTCTTGTAATTCTTCTGTTTTATGTTTGGAAGTATGCCATTTTCCATAACTAACTGCCTAGTGTTTCTTACTAATAGCTAACTAGGCCCGAATTCAGCACAAGTTTTTGCAATGGATAGTGACTGGCACTAAAGTGAGAATTTTAACTTTTTCCGCTACACTTTTACTTTCCCTTAACCTATCTTTCGACTTGCATGAAAGGGTTACATATTCATTACGGTAACTTTCTTCCTGGTCCTCAGTATCATCTTTTTGAGGTTAATACCATAGGAAGAGCTTATAGTTTTTACAGCAGAAGCTACCATGTGTACTTTTTCCTGTAAGGTCTGTTGTCTTTTTCCTTGACTGAACTTCTGAATTTTCACAGGGGATATATCCAAGGCTTCACAAGCAACACTGACGTGTATTATTTCCTCAGCTGGCTTGTATATCTTGTCTTGGATTACGTGTGCACTTGTGTCACTGTCAGGGATATTTTTAAAACCAGTAATACTGAAGCCTTTCCCAGGAATCAACCATAAATGTAAATAAGCTTTAGCAAACTTGAATATTATTGCTATAAGTTCCTTGGTTATCACTTTCTTGTGAATTTTTAATAGATCACAGCAATTTTGCCCAAGGAGATAAAAGTACTTGTGTACATACTTTATCTCATGATACTCACAGATTGTCTGAACATTATCTTCCCTTAATCTAAGGCTTAAAATGATCCGATTGTCATTATCGTACTCGCTAAAGCTTGCCAAAGTTACGACACAGCCCCATAACTCTCCTTATGACAGCCTTCTCTAGCCCAAACGTCAACAGAGCACAGCACTGTTGTACTAGACACCGACGACTGCCACTTAGGACTGTGCTTACCCAACTGATACGTGTGTCACCGTCTCCTACAAGCTCTCTGATTCAGAATGACACCTCACTAAGCATTTTGTTCAGAAATGACGCGTTGTCACTTGTTATCTCGACAGTTGTGGATAACACACACATATTTGTACATGCAGCAGAAATTCTGCCAGCTGGCCTCACTGCCTTCCTTATTCCCTACTGCACACATGCTTCTGTCATACCCTCGTGGAAAATATATAATTCAACTTAACATTCTTTACCAGAAATAATTTTACCCCTCCTACTGCCATGCATTGCAATTGAGTATTTTTCATCTCAAATTCATTCCTAAAACTAACAGCTTATACATCTGTTACAGCATAAAAATATATATCCAGGCACCCACACTCTTTTCCGAATTACCCCTTAAAAATTTATTATAACATCTTCATATGGCACTTTTTAACCAATAATCAAAATTAAAGAATAATTTTAACATTTACATCAATAAACCCTATGTGTAAAAAAAAAAAAGCATTTTTGCTCAACTTTGGGTCAAAATTATTTAACTACTTTGCACATCCCCTCTATAAAACTTTTATATGTTCTACTCTAGAAGAAATTTGTATAGTGCTAAGGTAATTTTTTTTTCTCTTTCCCCCATGGAAGTTACAGCATGTTGAATTTCACAAATTTCTCATATTTGAAAGCTTATAAATAAAAATGGAGGAACACCATTTTGTTTACAATTGACGGACTAACCTGTTACCATAGTTACTGTAAAACAAGAAATGATTTAGATGTTAGATCCCCTTCTTGATAAAAAAAATTACCCCATAGTCGAAAAAATTATATTTAATACCTCAACTTTGAGCTACAAAAACTTGACAACCAAATTCACTACAGACAGACATTATGACTGAAATTTTAAGAGCACTTTGTGATGAGCAAAATAGTATTTTTCATTCAATTTGAAGAAAATTCACAGGAGATAGAGCAGGACGTGAATGACTAAAAACATTAAACTCACTGTGCACCATACACTAAAAATAGCTGAGACAGATAAAGGAGTGGCTGAAATATTTTTTTATAACTGGTTTTAGACTCTCAAAAGATGTATATAATAAATATAAACAAGAAGTTACTGATATAACTAATGAGCCTACTTTCTTCAACATGGCTGCAATTAATTTTTAAATAATTTAATAAAAGCTGACTTTAAGGTAGAACTTGTCGTCTCGTTGAAAGAAATATCATTAGAGATAAAACCAGAAACATATGCATCAGTAGTGAGACAATTACAAATACACATGTGCCTTACCTGAGACTCAAACCCAGAAAACCTGATACCATACGCTAGTGTACAATTAAATGCATTATGGAGGTCGGATTCGAGCATCAACTTTGAATTTAAACAGTTTAATNTATAAACAAGAAGTTACTGATATAACTAATGAGCCTACTTTCTTCAACATGGCTGCAATTAATTTTTAAATAATTTCATAAAAGCTGACTTTAAGGTAGAACTTGTCGTCTCGTTGAAAGAAATATCATTAGAGATAAAACCAGAAACATATGCATCAGTAGTTAGACAATTACAAATACACATGTGCCTTACCTGAGACTCAAACCCAGAAAACCTGATTNGATAAAACCAGAAACATATGCATCAGTAGTGAGACAATTACAAATACACATGTGCCTTACCTGAGACTCAAACCCAGAAAACCTGATACCATACGCTAGTGTACAATTAAATGCATTATGGAGGTCGGATTCGAGCATCAACTTTGAATTTAAACAGTTTAATGTTTTCAAATGATAGGGTTTACGAACCTAAAATATTAACAGGGTAAAAAAAAGTGAGTGAGCCATTTAAAACACACAAGTTTAAATGACTTACCATAGCGCTACTTGTGTGAAAAATTTGATAAAATCGATTGATTGGTCCTTGAGATATGGCATAAAACCTCCATATTTTTCATGTGACCTTCATAAATGGAGGGGAAAAAAGTTATGTATTAGCACATTTGATGATTGTATACTGCAAGTATACAAAGAAAAGCTAAAATTGATTACTTAGTTTTGTAGATATAACAAACTAAGCAAAAATTATTGTATAGCCGCCATTCTGAAAATAAGTGTCTGTCGCTTTAAAATTACATATAGTTACATGGCCTACCAAAATAAAACGCCATCACCAAATTTGGTAAGAATGGATTGATTGTTTCCAGAGATATGACATAAAAACTTTATTTTTATTGTGGGGCTAACTTATAAAATGGCAGAGAAGTTCTCAGTATAAACAAATTTGATGATTGTAATTGATACTGCCAGCATACCAAGTAAGTTGGAATTTGTTTTGTTAATAAAATGTACTAAGATAAAATATTTATATAGCCACCACTTTAAAAGTAAGTGCCTGACCTACTTTAAACATAGCAGTTTACACCACCTGCTGCAGTGACAATTGTTTGCAAAATTTGGCAGGAATCTGTTATTTGTTTCCCAAGATATTACATAAAAACTTTATTTTTTGATGTGACATGTCTTACAAAATGGTGAAAAAAAGATGCAAGAAGTAGACACATTTGATAGTTGTAATATACACTGCCATCATATAAAATTAAGTTGGAAATGATTACATGGATTCGACAATAAAGTACAAAGCTAAAATGCTTATGAGGTCTCTATTTTGAAAATAAGTGTCTGACATACGTAAAACATACCATCTTTCATTATCTGCGTAACACTACTTGTTTTCTGAATTTGGTAGGAATCAGTCAATTTTTTCCCAAGATAAGACATAAAAACTTTATTTGTTCATGCGGTGTTATCTTACAAAACGGCGTACAAAAAATGCTTTGTGTAGATACAGTTCATAATTGCAATATCTATGCTAGCATACAAAGTTAAGTTAGAATTAATTACATGGTTACAACATAGCATTCTAAGCTGAAATGTCTATGTAGCCGCTATTTTTAAAATAAGTGTCCGACATACCTGAAACATCATTTAACATCAACAGCTGTAGTATTATTTGTTTGCCAAATTCGGTAGGAATCTGTTCATTGTTTACAGAGCCGACATAAAACATTATTTATTCATATGTTGCTATCTTACAAAATGGCTGACAAAAGTTGCTATGAGTATGCATATATGATACTTGTAATACATACCTTCAGCATACAAAATTTGGTTGAAATTGGTTAAATGGTATAGTAGATATACCCAATAAACCTAAAATATTTGTATGGCTGCAATTCTGAAAATAAGTACCTAATCAAGTTCAATCTCTTACATTTACCTGACCTGTCATAGTATTAATTACGTGCCAAATTGGGTGAGAATTACTTTGATAGTTTTTGAGATTATAATATAATAATATTTATTTTTTCGTTTGGTTCTATCTTCCAAAATGGCAGGCCAACAACAATATTTACTTCAAAACTTAATGCTTACAAGATGCTTAGCCAGCTTACAAAATTTGATTTAAATTGGTTTAATGGTTCCCGAGATATGACATATCACCCTAAATATTATAATGGCTGCCATTTTGAAAGTAAGTGCATATCATGGTTTAAAACTATAAAAGTCAGGCGTCCTTACTAAGTACTATATTTGTACCGAGTTTCGTGACATTTGGTTGACATGTTCAAAAATAGAATGGGACACACTGACAGGAAAGTGATCTCATAAGCCTTACTTTCCTTCAAAAAGCAGATTAAAAAATATAAAAAATTAATGGAGCAACCACTGTTTGTTGAAATGGCATGAAATGACCCTGTTACGACATTGTGTATCTGTAGCGATTCATGATGGCTGTTCATTCTTCCCATTATCGGCCAGTGTGTGCAAAGTTAATGTCATTAATATAATAACATTTTAAAAATTTTCCCAGACCTAAAATATTTTTAATAAACATAGTTTGTGCATTCACGTATTTTGTACACGTAGGGTCAATAATACACACAACCAATCTGGACACCTGTATTCATAGTAGACATGGTTATGCCCATGTCTCCTTTCGCTGGCTTTGTAAACCACACATTTCCAATGTCAAAACGTTCTGTAGTGAAGCCCCTATTCCTTGTTTCATTTTTGCATGCTTTTGCTGAAGCATGCTGTAAAGAGGGAAGAAAACTCTAGAATAATGAACAAAATTATGTCTACTAAGCACATATTTAATAACTTATTTATTATTAGCAGTTAACTGATGGCACTTAGGTTGGATAAACCTGAGGGTAGGCCTAAGGATTTTGTCAACATGACCTACAATTTTTTACAAAAGTATGTATACTATAAGCACACAAATATAAGATGCACGAAACAGACAAACATATTACAGTTTTAAAACTAAATTATGAATTACATTTAGAAATGAAATGCTTTGCATGCACAGGCCAATAAGCATTTATTTAATTAAGGTGAAAATGTTAACTAGTCAGATAATGTAATATTGGAGGTAAAAATTAAAAATTAGATATACAAAGTATTAAAAATGCAAGCAACCTACTTTGATAGCCGCAGAGCCACCGTCGTCCAAGAGAAAGAACAATTTGGTAACTGGCATTGTACAGCCTGTTACAGTCATGGCGATAGTAGGCGTATTGTGTGGCCATGATACAGGTGGCTTTTATTAAGGGTATTCAAGTGCCAAAAAATATTTTCCATATTTTTAGGATATTTTATAATTCTGTTTTATCACATCAAATAGTAAATTGATAACAGTAACAAAATTATGGGAAATTAATTTACAAAAATTAATGATGGAAAATACAGGAATTTCTAATTTATATGTATTGACATACAAATTTAAAATTTTTGCATAACTATAATGTTTGGCTACAGTTCAAATTAATGGTTGATGTCATTAAAATAAGATGAAATTTTTTTTACAGAATTTTCTCCAGTGGTTTGGTCATAATTTTATTTTAAGTTTTAAAATAAAATTGAAATCCTAAATAGCCAGACGTTAAACCCTAATCGCAGGGGAACAAAATGCCACACTTCAAAGACATTTCTTTGTGGCGTTCCTAAATCTTCAAAAAACACTTTAGCTAAAATCCAACATTGTGTTCATATAACTTTTTGAAATTTGTTTGGTACAAATTTTAAGGTTAAAATGCTCATAATTCTACTAAAAAAGTATGTGAGTTATATATAATTGATTTGGCATTTTCATCAAATATTTGTTGATACTGTATCTCAAAACAGTAAAATATCTTGGAAATGCAGAAAAAATTTTTTGTCACTTGAACAGCCTTAAAAACAATGTATTATGTAGATCGTGCTATGCTTAAAATACATAAATACTTGTTTAAACATCTGTCAGCAGTACATACTTCTATTGAACTATCTACTAAGTTAAAACCACTAAGAACGGTGCTGCTACAAGATACAGTTAGATACAGTGCTCTTGTTTTTCGTTAACATAACTGCTATGGTCATTGCATTTTTTAATACGTTGGAATCTTAATTTGTGACTGCAACAATTAAATGATCTAGTTTTAAGTGTTAAGTAAAATTTTTTGATAGCGCCACTATTCAGTCCTCCTACNTTCTATTGAACTATCTACTAAGTTAAAACCACTAAGAACGGTGCTGCTACAAGATACAGTTAGATACAGTGCTCTTGCTTTTCGTTAACATAACTGCTATGGTCACTGCATTTTTTAATACGTTGGAATCTTAATTTGTGACTGCAACAATTAAATGATCTAGTTTTAAGTGTTAAGTAAAATTTTTTGATAGCGCCACTATTCAGTCCTCCTATCTCTATGGTTTCTTCTTTGTCACAGTAAAAATAACCTTCCAGTTTTTTTTTCTTCTATGCTTGTCTTGTTTAAGTNTCTCTATGGTTTCTTCTTTGTCACAGTAAAAATAACCTTCCAGTTTTTTTTTCTTCTATGCTTGTCTTGTTTAAGTGTTGTGTTGTTCATCCAAGACAATCTTTGTCCGATCCTTTATAATAATGTGCTTTTAGTATTCAAAGCATTTTACTTCAATAGGTTATGGGACCAGTCGCTTTATTTGGATGATTTGTTATTCAGTGAATCATTAAAGTTTGTTCGTTTAGTGTGAAGTGTTGCTGAATCCATAGAGAAGATGGAGTTTGCTAAGCACATTAAACCACTGACCAGTGAAGCAGATTGGCCAGTTTGGAAGCGTAAGATTTGTGATTTACTGGATTACCATGAAGGTGCATTAGATTGTATCGATCAGAAGTTGAAGAAACCAGATCCGTTAAAAGGTGACGCAACGAAACAGGAAGTGAAAGATCACAAAGAAGCTTGTGATTTGTATAGAAAAGCGAATAGCTACGCTAAGTCAATGATCATTAGTACGGTTTCTGATGCAGTCTATCAGAAGATAATGGACAAAGATACTGCCAGTGAAGCTTGGGAGGCGTTGAAGCAGCAGTTTGAGGCAACATCAAAAGACCAACTCTTCAAAGTATGTGCAGATTTCTTTTCTTTTAATTGGACATCAGGTGATGACGTTTCCACTCATGTAGCCAAGCTGAGGAGTCTGTGGAATGAACTAAATAATGGTTTAAAAGAAATAAACGAAAAAACTCTCCCAGATCTGCTTTTGGTATGTAAAATTTTGCATATTTTACCATGTTTTTTCGAAAGTTTTAAATCTAGTTGGATGCTGCTTACCAAAGATGAAGTTCGTTCATTTGATGAATTGAATATGCAGCTCTGTGTTTTTGAACAAAATATGAAACCCTTTACAAGTAACGAGAGTAATAAACCAGAAGCTTTAGTGGCTAGGTCCGATAGACAGAAACAGAGTTGTAATAGCTCAACTAATAAACATAAGCCAAATTACACTGCTCAAAAGTGGAAGCCAGGTAATTGTAATTATTGTCGCCAGCCTGGTCACTGGGTTCGTCAGTGTAGAAAGTGGATTGCAGATGGTCGTCCACGCCCTAATGCTGTTAGTAGTAATTCACAGAGTAATATCGCAGATTCTAGAGCTTCTATAAAAACTATTGCTCTTGTGTCTATCCACAATGACATCTTAGCTGCTGAGCCTAATGCAGAGGATTGGTGGGTGGATAATGGAGCTACTAAACATGTTACAAGTCGTTCAGATTGGTTTAGTTCTTTTAATGAGTTCGAGAACTTGTGCAGTATTAAGGCAGCTGGAGATGAAAAACTAAATGCTGTTGGTAGCGGTGTTATTGAGATCAATTCCATAGTTAATGGCAGGAGCCAACGTTTGCAGTTAAAGGACATTTGGTTAGTTCCTAGGATTGCTAGAAATTTATTCTCTCCATTATCTGCACATGATAAAAATCCAAATAGCAAGTTCCAGTCAACAGTTACCTCCTGTTCGCTTTCAGTAAATGGTGCTCCAGTGCTGGTGGGCACTCGAGAGAAGAATGGAACATTATATAAGGCAGAGATTAAGACTGTTAGCCCGAGTAGCAGTAGTATCAACATTGTAGAATCAAGTGACCCACTGCAGTTGTATCATGAGAGATGGGGCCACCAAGATAAACGTCACATAAAAGAAAAGCTTGAATGCGAGCTAGATATTAAAGTCGAGCTAGATGACAAAATTTGTGAACCTTGCATTTATAGCAAGTCTCATTGACTGCCTTTTGGTAATAGAAGAAAGGCTTTGAAACCAGGAGAGCTTATGTCAACTGATGTTTGCGGACCTTTTGCTGAGTCATTTCAGAAGAAACGTTATTTAGTTGTATTTAAAGATAGCTACACTAAATTTCGGTATGGTTTTGTCATCAAAGAGAAGTCAGATGTCAAAATTGTTTTAGAACAAATGCTCGCTCATGCTGAGAAACAAGGTCACAACATCAAAGAGCTTCTAAGCGACAATGGTGGTGAGTTCGACAATGCAGACGTTCGAGAGATTTTGCTAAGTAGGGGAGTTACACAGCGGTTGACAGCCCCTTATACGCCACAGCAAAATGGTAGCAGTGAACGAGAGAACAGAACAATAGTTGAAATGGCAAGAACTTTTATGTACTCGAATTCTGATGTTCAGTTCCCACAAGCAATTTGGGCTGAGCTTGTTACAACAGTGGTCTACGTACAANGTCTACATACTAAACAGAACGGGGAAGTCGTCAGTAAATGGAGTAAGTCCTTACGAGCTTTGGTTTGGTAAAAAACCAAGAATCAGTCATCTTCATATTATTGGTTCAAACTGTTACTTTCATGTTCCTGCGCGGAAGAGGCGTAAGATGGATAAGAAAGCTCAAAAAGGTTACCTAGTAGGCTACAATGGTGAAGAGCGCTACCGAGTNGAAGAGGCGTAAGATGGATAAGAAAGCTCAAAAAGGTTACCTAGTAGGCTACAATGGTGAAGAGCGCTACCGAGTATATATTTCAGAAGATAGGCGAGTTGTGTTATCCAGAGATGTTCGTTTTCAAGAAATACTTCGTGACTGTGCTGAGAAAGTAAAAGTACCTTTCCTGAGCACTCCATCAAAAGAACAATTGGTTGAAGAGGAACTTGTTCAGCGAGAAATTTCAACCAAAGATAAAGAAGATTCAAGTGGTGAAGAGTCCAGTTCCAAATCTAGGCCAGAGTCTGGATTAGAGCACACTGAAAGAGCAGATACCCGAAAACTGCGTGATAGAAACACAATCAAAGCGTCAACATATTATGATGATTTTGTAATGATCATGATAGCTGAAGAGGATCCACAAAGTTTTCAAGAAGCTGTAGGTGGCAAGTATGGTCAAGAATGGCTTAAGTCAATGAACAGTGAGATATCCTCTCTACTTGAGAATGATACGTATGATCTAGAGTACCTACCTAAGGGAGCTAGAGCCCTTCCATGCAAATGGGTATATAGAGTCAAAATGAAACCTGACGGCACCATCGAGAAGAGAAAATCAAGAATAGTTGCTAAAGGCTACGATCAACGTAAGGGCATAGACTACTCTAAAACATTTAGTCCAGTAGCAAAGTTGCAAACTATTCGTTTGATGCTTGGTGTTGTTGTGACAGAGAAGATGCACTTAGTTCAGTTCGATGTATCTACAGCTTTTCTTTATGGAGAGCTGGAAGAAGATATTTACTTGCAGCAGCCAGAGGGATTTGATGACGGCACGGGTAGGGTTTGGAAGCTCAAGAAGAGTTTATATGGACTTAAGCAGTCGCCAAGGTGCTGGAACAAGCGTATTGGCAAGTTTCTGACATCACTCAAATTCAAGGCTAGTGATGAGGAGCCTTGTATGTTCATTCGAGATGAAGGTAGTGTCAAGATAATTCTCATTCTTTATGTAGATGATGGCATCATAGCTTCTACCAGTAGAGTAGAATTAGAGAAGTTTTTAGATCAGCTTCAGGCTGAGTTTAAAATTACATCTGAAGAAGCGTCTTATTTTTTAGGACTACAAATTGAGAGACAGTCAAATTGTGATATAAGAGTGTGTCAAAAGTTCTATGCACAGAAAATACTTGAACGTTTCAATTTTGTCGGTTGTAAATCAGTTTCTTCACCAATGCTTCAGAGTCAAGAGAGTTTGATTTCAGGGAAAGCAACAGAAAGAGCACATCAGTTTCCATATCGCCAAGCAGTAGGCTCACTAATGTATCTGATGTTAGGCTCTAGACCTGATTTAGCCTATTCAGTCGGATTTTTATCCAGATCTCTTGAAAATCCTACTGCTGAAGATATTACCAGACTTAAAAGAGTTTTCAGATATATAGCAGGCACCCTTAATTATGGCCTTCTATATCAGCACAATGCAGAGAAAGGGATTCTTGGCTGTTTTTCTGATGCAGATTTTGGCGGATGCCTCAAAACAGGCAGATCAACAACAGGTGTTTTAATAACTTATGCAGGCGCTGCTGTTTCATGGCTAAGTCAACGTCAGGGATCAGTTACCGATTCTACCACAGAAGCAGAAGTTGTCGCCGCTAGTGAAGCCTCAAAAGAAATAATTTGGCTTAGTCGTCTATTGAGCCAAATGAGTAAGTTAAAAGAAGTTCCAGTTCTACAGATAGACAATGCTGCAGCTGTCAGACTTGCAGAAAATCATCGTAGAACCAAGCATATCCAAAGAAAGCACTTCTTCATTCGAGAGCATGTAGCAGAAGGTAGACTGGCTGTCGATAAAGTTACTTCAGAGCATCAAGTTGCAAATATCATGACCAAGCCACTAGCCGCCCCTCGTTTGCGGATTTTGTGTGACAAGATGGGACTTATATAGAGTTTGTATTTTTTTTGTGAATTTTTATTTAACAAGGGAAAGTGTTAAAGTATCTAGTTTTAAGCGTTAAGTAAAATTTTTTATGATAGCGCCACTATTCAGTCCTTCTATCTCTATGGTTTCTTCTTTGTCACAGTAAAAATAACCTTCAAGATTTTTTTTTTTTCTATGCTTGTCTTGTTTAAGTGTTGTTGTGTTGTTCATCCAAGACAATGCTTATCCNCTTCAAGATTTTTTTTTTTTCTATGCTTGTCTTGTTTAAGTGTTGTTGTGTTGTTCATCCAAGACAATGCTTATCCAATCTTTTATAATAAAGTGCTTTTAGTATTCAAGGCATTTTACTTCAATAAAAAGTACCATTGGTTTAAGAATCACGAGTGTAGAGCTTTAACTACACACCTTTGTCATTAACACCTTTCATTTCNCTTCAAAATTTTTTTTTTTTCTATGCTTGTCTTGTTTAAGTGTTGTTGTGTTGTTCATCCAAGACAATGCTTATCCGATCTTTTATAATAAAGTGCTTTTAGTATTCAAGGCATTTTACTTCAATGAAAAGTACCATTGGTTTAAGAATCACGAGTGTAGAGCTTTAACTACACACCTTTGTCATTAACACCTTTCATTTCNGAAAAGTACCATTGGTTTAAGAATCACGAGTGTAGAGCTTTAACTACACACCTTTGTCATTAACACCTTTCATTTCTGCTCCAGCATAAAAACTAGAGTTTAAATGGCTGAGTACCACAACAGTATCAACTCGGGGTAGGTTTTCAGTGTGTGCTTTTATGAAATTACCATTTCTTCCAGCAAAAGCGAATAACTACAGTAGCTGATATCTTGCCATGTGCACGTGAGGGCAGTATCTGTGCAGTAGCATCAGGTCAAAGAGAAAGTGTTTCACGGTTATGTGATAATCGCCATGTAAATCACTACTTTCAACTGAAAAAAAACAATGAACCCCAATTTTTTTATGAAATAAGTGATGCACGTATACTTTTACACATGTATCAAAATGCACCCTAACCCATTTCAACCATATTTATTGCATGTGCATGTTGCCTATTAAATGGGTGCATGCTCAACTTACGACAGCCATTATTTTGTATAAACATCCTTCCTGGCCTCCCTATCCAAAGAACCCCATTAATTTTCTTTTCCCAGCAGGGCTTGCATGCATATTTGGTGTCTGAAGTGGGATAGGTGAGAATTTGGGAAAGTGTGTTTTCACACGAAAGCCTGGAGAAGCAGTGCAACTGACATAATGCTTGTTACGGCTGGTTTGGCAGTCCATACAGAGCAGCGCAAATCAAAGTCAGGAGAGCAGCTGTAATCAAAGTGCTGCCAAGATCCCTTGAACGAAGCTAGCATGCACCACTCCTGCCGAAAAACGCTGTCCTGTCTCGAGTGTACCAGAGTTGCCACCTGGTTTATCAACACACGCTTCCACGCCAGTGCGAAAAACCCATGCTTCCGACGGATTACAGAATTAATGTTCGCTCGTGTTGTGGCATGTGGCTACAGCCTTCAAAAAATGTGCGATGGATCAGTAAAGGTGATTACACCAGTTGTACTAATGTAAGATAACCCTGTAGACATAAGCCACATCAGAACCAGACCAGGTCTTTGTAAATAAAATTAAGCTGGCATCCTGAATCTATTTTAAAATAGGTATTGATGTTTATGCCAACAGATTTTTATTCGTCCCAGAAAATAATTNCTGGCATCCTGAATCTATTTTAAAATAGGTATTGATGTTTATGCCAACAGATTTTTATTCGTCCCAGAAAATAATTTTAATTTATATTAGTTTCTCTTTGACAAATAAAAATGTTGGCAAAAACATCAATATATATTTTAAAAGAGAATACCCACTATTCAAAAAATGTTGCTATTCATTTTATCATGATAGACTCAGCATTTATTTTTTTCTTTAAAAATTAACTTTGTCCCTCAATGAAGCCATTTCACTACCTGCGTGAACTATANCTGGCATCCTGAATCTATTTTAAAATAGGTATTGATGTTTATGCCAACAGATTTTTATTCGTCCCAGAAAATAATTATAATTTATATTAGTTTCTCTTTGACAAATAAAAATGTTGGCAAAAACATCAATATATATTTTAAAAGAGAATACCCACTATTCAAAAAATGTTGCTATTCATTTTATCATGATAGACTCAGCATTTATTTTTTTCTTTAAAAATTAACTTTGTCCCTCAATGAAGCCATTTCACTACCTGCGTGAACTATAATCTATTGGTGGCCTGGATGGTTTTTTTGTACACTTCTTCTACGTCATGATGCTGCCAACACTTGTTCACAGTGTAATTCAGATGAATCCTTGTCTCATCAAAGTATATTATAGGTAAGGTAATTATCTAGTGTAGGGGCTTTTCTGGGGGAAAAAACCCCGAAAAGTAGTATATTTCCACTCTACTAATTATGCAGAACACGAATATACTTGGGGCATTAACGTCTGACCAATTTTGTGATATGTGCCCACCTAACCTAACTGAACCTAACCACACAACGAGTGGATCACTATTTCACATTTTTTAACTAACCTAGGATAGAAGGGTTTTAAACAACCCTAGGATTGAAGGGTTTTACACTATGGTAGGCTGTTAGTCTAATCTAGGATTTTAGGGTTTTAAACTACGCTAGGATTTTAGGGTTTTAGTAACAGTTAAACACACCGGAAGTCTATGAATCAACTCGCCTAGGTCAACTGCCGTGCATCTTAATCGACAAAACACCACGAACTACAACAACATAAAGTAACACCCGCCACATAGAAGAAATATTATGCACAGAAGCACTAGTTTTTGCACCCTCCAATCTTAAATCGCATTCGCACGGTCGGATTCGGACGTCAGAACTCACGATAAAAATCACATCCACACTGTCTCGCGTCTCAAATTCAACTAATGGCATCTCAACTGCAACGTACAATCCTGTGATGATGACATATACGGTAAACAGCCAATAAGGTGACTGCACGATGTGCATTTATTCAAGTCAGTAATGCATTAATTCACCAAAAGTTAAGGCGTCCGACGTAAATAAAGTGGTGGGCTGCTCATACTAATAACTATTTTATTTAATACATTCTATTTATTTTAACATTACGCCCTCCTGAATATCCACGGCCAGTAGGTAGCGTCAGAAAAAGCTATGCGCAGCCATTAAACATGGCGACCAAAGNTGCCCTCCTGAATATCCACGGCCAGTAGGTAGCGTCAGAAAAAGCTATGCGCAGCCATTAAACATGGCGACCAAAGTAAACATAGCGGCTGAAGTGCTCGTACTTTTGAAGAATTTTTTAAATATGTTCTACTTATTTTAACATTAAGCCCTCTTCAATATTAAAATGGTAAGCTGTGCAGAACCTATCAATGCTACTTTTGTTGGTCTAGGATGTTTCCTTCAGAAAAGTCGTGACACTAGATAATTACCACAGGTAATTTACTTTCGCCTTGTCTGTCATTTTCCCTTATAGCTCGCAGGTATTTCGCTCGCCACGCGGCTATCTCATTTCTGTCCATTTTAAGAATAACAGTTTATTTTCACAATTTTTTTAACTTTAGCACCACTGCTTTGATTAACTTTAGCAATTATTCCCTACTACCTCTGAACTTAATTTCTTTTGCCAACACTGCCCACAAGTTTTTTAGTGCAGGTATTGTTTTTTTCATTGCGTTAAACTCTTGCAATTTTATTCAAATGAATTGAACTGTATTCTTCTGTCTGCAGTTTCCCTCCTCTTACCAGTAATTGACAGTTTTGTACCGCTGCTAGACGCTATACTGCCCTCTTTACGATTTTTTTAAAATAAAAACCTTTGATTCCCAGTTGCAACTGAAGCTCATTTTGATGCACACTGAATACGAATTGTCACATTACAACCTTCCTTTTCTTTATCGAAAAACTGAATTACACTTCTAACAATTCCTCTAGTTTTGCTGTGCATAGGTCTATTGCTTTTACGTTTCTCAGACATTGCAAATATTACAATAGGCAAATAAAACTTCCCGGTGCACACAAACACACCTTAATGACAAACAGCTTCTGATCTAGCAAAGACAACAAATATAAACATATATTGCAAGTCACATTACGATATATAATGGAGACAANAACAGCTTCTGATCTAGCAAAGACAACAAATATAAACATATATTGCAAGTCACATTACGATATATAATGGAGACAATACTTATAAATTGTTAGTAAATGTGCGTGACATGAAACTGGATGGAAAACAAACACAGTTTGCCACAACTGTTAAAACCACTTTACAACTGATGTGACTGTACACACAGGTAGTAGATAAGGCTGCTTGATCGCTATCGGCTGGAAGGAGACAAGGCAAGCCGCAGAGCAGGGAGGGGTGCTGTGTGAGAGAAGAAGGTTAGTTCACTTTTTCCCCGGGGCTTCACTAAAGTTTGTCGCGCTGTACTTTGTGCTGTGTGTAATGTTGCTATTTGTCTTACAAGTGCAATATTTTGTTCCATGGGATACCGTGTGAATTATGTGTCACATTCGCACTACTGAAAGGAATATACATATCTTCCAACACCTTCGCAAGTACATCCTACTCAATTCGACACTATGTCTCTACTCTCAAAGAAGCTGGTACATATTTTGCCGCCATAATATGCGGCTACGTGAGAGTCGATTCATCCTCAGTTATTTGTATTTTCACTTTATTAAATCATTATAAAAACCAACCAGAGAACTACTTTTTGAGTGTTACGGTACTCAATGCTGACACACACACTAACATAGAGGAAGTATCTCAACTTACGGACGTAACTATGAATGGGACACCCACAGAACCAAGGGCAGAGGCTATGTTTATTCCCTTCATCCCAGTAAAAACAGACCAGGCTACCAACAGCCCCCTATCCCACACACCTGCCACCAATTTGGCCCACTGAACAGAGAGGCCATCTCTACAGCTTTCAGATTTTAGACAAAATATCAAATTTTGTCTTCCTCGGCAGCCACAGAAATTTAATTGGATTGGAAAGGGCTTATTAACGTCCCCCAATGTTATGGCTGAAGGCCTATCATGGAATGGCTTAACTAACCTATAACCTAAATTGAACTAACACCAATGCCTGACCTAGGATTTGAACCCAGACCCTCCCGCACCCCAGGCTGACGGCACACCAACCAACTGCACCACAAGAGGTTGGCACACAAAAATTTGAAAAAGACTTTAATCAGCGAGGGCATTAAATGTAAAATGGCAGACATGAAACATTAAATATAAATAGACGTTAGTTTAAGGGAAGAAATTAATCAGTACACAGAATCCCCAATCACAATATTCACAACACAAAATTTCTCAATCAAGGGAAGAGACTGACACTAAGCTGATGCAAACCCATTGTACTATTCAGTCACATTCAGGAGGCGCGCAAGGCAGTGGAAAACCCCCGGGAAGATACCGCATTGCATACAGTTTTCTATACCACAAAACAGTGTGAAGGAATTTGAGCATGAGCCAACAGCACCGACATTGTTTCGCAAGGGGAGCGAGGGACATCTGCACAATTAACTAAAATCCTTCAGCAGACATGTCGACTGCAAAATTAGTCACACAACGAAGCTAATCGTGATAGCATACAAGCTATTGCTGCCCACCTGGACCTAAATGATTGTAAAATGATCGAGGTGTTAGTGGAGGCCAGAACAGCTAGTCAGAATCCACCCACTGTCCGGAGCTGACGAGAAGGCTAGGCTCTGGAATGCAGGCAGGGTGATGGCAGCAGGCTGCCTCAGGGTCACCACCCTNGGAATGCAGGCAGGGTGATGGCAGCAGGCTGCCTCAGGGTCACCACCCTCGCTCCTTCCTAATACTACCTCTGCTGATCGGTTTGCGAAAGGATTTTAATTTCTTACCCACACAGTCACTGTCATTATCAGGGTATACCTGCGCCTCAATTATTATTTATTTACATATTTTGTTTACTTTTAATGAACACTTGTATGCATACAAAAAATCTCAAAATGTTTTTTTACTTCACTTTATTTTTCCCAGGTCGATTTATGAGTACATGTAAATTCATTGCGGTAAAACAATATCCAATTAATAAATTACAAAAAATGTAAAATAATAAAAAATCTGTAAAGTTTTGAGTTTATAATAAAGTATCAATTATTTATTACTTTTCAAATACAATTTGATTTAAAGATTAATTAAGTGTAATTGTCTAATATTATTATTAGTATGTGTGCATCCAAGGACTGTAATTAATACATTTTAAGCCCAAGAGCTTGTATAGGGAAGAATTCAAGTAGCAGAACCACTAAGAGTTCCAGGCTACTAGGAGATGTAATTATACGCTGGTTATGAAAATGCAGTTGGAGGTTGTCTCCATTTTCAACGGTTCCCGAAACACGGGACAGTTAAATAAATACAAGCATCTTTAACAAGTAGAGAATTTCTTAACTGCAATAAATTTATTTTGCCTTCTCCCATTCATTGAAAGACTTCAAGTGCGAAAAATTTATTTTGACGATTCAATCTATCTTTCAATTTGACTACAGATACCAGACAAGAATTTTTAATAATTTTAAGTCTACATCTTTATTG
This sequence comes from Clitarchus hookeri, assembly GCA_002778355.1. NCBI lineage: Eukaryota > Metazoa > Arthropoda > Insecta > Phasmatodea > Phasmatidae > Clitarchus > Clitarchus hookeri. Next base: position 779,539 of record NQII01000515.1, on the reverse strand, counting down.
ACTGATTTAGATCTGAGAAAAACGATTTTATTCTGCAAGGGCTACATCACACACCAGTCTTTCAAAGCTGCAATTCAACAAAATGAATAGATTCTTTCTTTTTCTGTTTTCTGCAAAATTCAGGTTAAATTAAATATTCCATAAATCGTTTTGTGCTGACTTTCATTGCTTTTCGTAGTTAGGGCGTATGTCATCTCTAAATAATTTGGGTTAAAAAAAAATGTTTCTTCATAGTAAATAAGACAGTGTTGTGTGTTATACAAATAGTGCTTTTCAATGTGAAGTATTGTGTGGTCCAATCACCAACATATTTAAAACACAAAACACTACCTACACGGGAACACAATTAAGCACACTATAATTTATGTAAGACATATGATCTTTTCTTATGTACTCTTCAACATGTCTCACAAAAAGTCGGTGCAAAATACATCTAATTATATTAATAAAGCCAATCATTAACGAAAAAAGAAAGAAAGTATATGCATCAATCTAAAATAATTTGGACAAAAACACGTGTTGCGCTAACCTAATTCAGTGAACTGTCTTTTCTGTGCAGTTAAATGATAAATATCTAGTTTTCGCATATCCTAAGAAAATACAACTCTTTTACTCATCAAATGTACTATATCTTTTTTCACTCTGTACGTCGAAGGGGCTTTATTTGATTGAACTGAGTAATAAAGTGCATTGTTCATAACAAATTTTTCTTCTAGCTTTGTTAACAACTAATCAAACATCCACATTTCGAAGTTCCAAGAAATCATTTGCTCATGATAATGTCGTGCAACTTCGCCTACAGGAAAAAATTAAGTGCATTTTCGATAAATTTATTTTTGGAGCATGCACGAACAATTATCAAACAATTTAAAGAACTATAATATGTTCATAAACCATTTGGCTATCACTGTGACCACTTTGTTAAATATGATATTGTTAATAACCCGTTACCAACACATTTCACCAATATAAAGGGGCAGTATTACTCGCCTCCCACAAGGGCGAGCCGGGTTCGATTCCTGGCGAGGTCACCCTCGGATTTTCCATGTTGGAATTGTGCCGGACGATGCCGTTGGCCGGCTGGTTTTCTCTGGGATCTCCCATTTTCCCAGCCCTTGCATTCTGATGCTGCTCCACAACACCTCGCTTCACCCTTATCGGCTCTCAAGACCACAATGTTAAGAGCTGCTCAAATATCTTCTCTCTCTCACTCACCGCCAACAGACTATATGTGGTATTTCCGCTAGTATTTTTTTATTTATTGTACTTTTATTTAATTTCAAACCCACTTATTTTGTTATCCGCCTCAAGAACATGTAACCCCCTACCTCCTTTTCCATCCAATGGATTTTTTTTTTCTCTTGGAGCAATGAGAAGCTTAGAGGATGTTGGTATTTATTTTCTGTACTAAATAAAAAGGTAATTATTAAGTTTGGGGGCNGAGCAATGAGAAGCTTAGAGGATGTTGGTATTTATTTTCTGTACTAAATAAAAAGGTAATTATTAAGTTTGGGGGCGTTTCTGTAAAACAAAAACAAACCCAAAAAGTGGTATATTTCTACTCTACTAATAACGTAGAACACGAATATACTAGGAAAGTAGCTTTAAAATAAGTAAAACATATTTTAAAAAATTGAACAAAATTGCGAAATGACTGTTTAGCCAGTTTGTTTACGTTTCTGAAAGAACGTCCTAGACCAACAAAAGTTGCATTAATGGGTTCTGCACAGCTTACTTTGTTCATATTCAAGAGGGTGTAATGTTAAAATAAGTAGAACAAATTTAAATAAATCGCAAAATTTGTTTGTTTACGTTTATTAACGTCTACCACCATTAATAATGGCTGCGCATTGCAAATTCCACGCTATATAGCGGCCACGTAAGTCATTATGGCCATTTTAACAGACAATTTTTAACCTGGTCAGTTGCCTTCATGCCAGGTTTCATGTCGTTCTAATCCGGCGGATTTAAAATGGGGAAAGAAAGAAAAAGTGCGTTTGTGCGTTATATTAGCCTATTAATGAGTGCTTCTGTGTATATATTTGGCTGTTAACGAGTGTTTCAGTGCGTTATATGCGCGTATGTGGCGCTTTGTGGAATATTGTGATTTCATTGAGTGAGGTGAGGTTGAATTGGCAGTTGACAGAGGTATTATACCACCCGCCTATATTGCTGAGTAAATTGATATTATTTTGATGTGTTTTACGGTTTCTTTAAATCCCTAAAATCCTAAATTCGTAGTTTAGTGTAAAACCAAAAAATCCTAGGTTAGTGTTAAACCCTACAATTCTAGGTTAGTTTAAAAATGTACAATAGTAAAATTCTAAACTAACGTAGCATTGTAGAATTCTAAACTAACTTAGGATTGTAGAATTGTAAACTAACAGGTAGCTTAATGCGCAAATTTAGTTATATTACGTAATTCAAACAAGGTTTTTCCGGACGTTTTTCCCCACAATTTCACATTCTTTCTAAACTAACCTAGGATTATTGGTAGGTAACGCAGAACACGACTATAGTAGCATCATTAACGTATGACTAATTGTATAATATATGCCCACCTAACCTAATAGAACCTAACCCCATGATGGGTGAATCACTATTTTACATTTTTAAACTAACCTAGGATTGTAGCAATTTTAACTAACCTAGGATTGCAGTTATTTAAACTAATGTAGGATTGTAAGGTTCCCATCTAGTCTGTCATTGTAGGGTATTGATCAGATATTTGATTAATATTGTATAATCTTATATTACTTTACAACCTTACAATCCTAGGTTAGTTTAAAAATGTAAAATAGTGATTCACCCATTGTGGGGTTAGGATCTGTTAGGTTAGGTGGGCACATATTAAGAAATTAGTTGTATGTTAATGCCCTTAGTATATTCGTGTCTGCATAATTAGTAGAGTGGAAATATACCACTTTTGGGTTTTTTTATAGAAAAACCCCCAAACTTAATAATTACCAATAAAAATCTTTACGTCTGACAAATCTTCTATATAACGAGTCACAATGCATATTTATTTTGCCTAGCTTCAGCAGCTTCTTTGTGAATTCTGGCAACACCTCTAACAACATTTCCAAAACAATCTTAGATACTTCATTGGGTGGAGACAACAAATATTTTAACAATGTATAGTTTTCCTTCTCCCTTGAATATGGCACATTTTATTATACCACCATGCAAACGAATCCAACTCGCTGCTGCCTGCCAGTGACNGAGCAATGAGAAGCTTAGAGGATGTTGGTATTTATTTTCTGTACTAAATAAAAAGGTAATTATTAAGTTTGGGGGCTTTTCTGTAAAACAAAAACAAACCCAAAAAGTGGTATATTTCTACTCTACTAATAACGTAGAACACGAATATACTAGGAAAGTAGCTTTAAAATAAGTAAAACATATTTTAAAAAAATTGAACAAAATTGCGAAATGACTGTTTAGCCAGTTTGTTTACGTTTCTGAAAGAACGTCCTAGACCAACAAAAGTTGCATTAATGGGTTCTGCACAGCTTACTTTGTTCATATTCAAGAGGGTGTAATGTTAAAATAAGTAGAACAAATTTAAATAAATCGCAAAATTTGTTTGTTTACGTCTATTAACGTCTACCACCATTAATAATGGCTGCGCATTGCAAATTCCACGCTATATAGCGGCCACGTAAGTCATTATGGCCATTTTAACAGACAATTTTTAACCTGGTCAGTTGCCTTCATGCCAGGTTTCATGTCGTTCTAATCCGGCGGATTTAAAATGGGGAAAGAAAGAAAAAGTGCGTTTGTGCGTTATATTAGCCTATTAATGAGTGCTTCTGTGTATATATTTGGCTGTTAACGAGTGTTTCAGTGCGTTATATGCGCGTATGTGGCGCTTTGTGGAAGATTGTGATTTCATTGAGTGAGGTGAGGTTGAATTGGCCGTTGACAGAGGTATTATACCACCCGGCTATATTGCTGAGTAAATTGATATTATTTTGATGTGTTTTACGGTTTCTTTAAATCCCTAAAATCCTAAATTCGTAGTTTAGTGTAAAACCAAAAAATCCTAGGTTAGTGTTAAACCCTACAATTCTAGGTTAGTTTAAAAATGTACAATAGTAAAATTCTAAACTAACATAGCATTGTAGAATTCTAAACTAACTTAGGATTGTAGAATTGTAAACTAACAGGTAGCTTAATGCGCAAATTTAGTTATATTACGTAATTCAAACAAGGTTTTTCCCCACAATTTCACATTCTTTCTAAACTAACCTAGGATTATTGGTAGGTAACGCAGAACACGACTATAGTAGCATCATTAACGTATGACTAATTGTATAATATATGCCCACCTAACCTAATAGAACCTAACCCCATGATGGGTGAATCACTATTTTACATTTTTAAACTAACCTAGGATTGTAGCAATTTTAACTAACCTAGGATTGCAGTTATTTAAACTAATGTAGGATTGTAAGGTTCCCATCTAGTCTGTCATTGTAGGGTATTGATCAGATATTTGATTAATATTGTATAATCTTATATTACTTTACAACCTTACAATCCTAGGTTAGTTTAAAAATGTAAAATAGTGATTCACCCATTGTGGGGTTAGGATCTGTTAGGTTAGGTGGGCACATATTAAGAAATTAGTTGTATGTTAATGCCCCTAGTATATTCGTGTCTGCATAATTAGTAGAGTGGAAATATACCACTTTTGGGTTTTTTTTATAGAAAAACCCCCAAACTTAATAATTACCAATAAAAATCTTTACGTCTGACAAATCTTCTATATAACGAGTCACAATGCATATTTATTTTGCCTAGCTTCAGCAGCTTCTTTGTGAATTCTGGCAACACCTCTAACAACATTTCCAATACAATCTTAGATACTTCATTGGGTGGAGACAACAAATATTTTAACAATGTATAGTTTTCCTTCTCCCTTGAATATGGCACATTTTATTATACCACCATGCAAACGAATCCAACTCGCTGCTGCCTGCCAGTGACCTGTTTCTTTTGGGATGACTAGTAGCATATTGACACAGTTAATCCGGAAGCGGGCGTACAAGGAGTGGGAGGTTGTGCAGCCCTACCCACCACTCCTCTCCACAGTCTAGCCATCTCCTCAGCTCCNATACAATCTTAGATACTTCATTGGGTGGAGACAACAAATATTTTAACAATGTATAGTTTTACTTCTCCCTTGAATATGGCACATTTTATTATACCACCATGCAAACGAATCCAACTCGCTGCTGCCTGCCAGTGACNCCTTCTCCCTTGAATATGGCACATTTTATTATACCACCATGCAAACGAATCCAACTCGCTGCTGCCTGCCAGTGACCTGTTTCTTTTGGGATGACTAGTAGCATATTGACACAGTTAATCCGGAAGCGGGCGTACAAGGAGTGGGAGGTTGTGCAGCCCTACCCACCACTCCTCTCCACAGTCTAGCCATCTCCTCAGCTCCGTATTATACCATGCCTACCGAACAACTTCTGGCACTGTCTATACAAAGTTTAAATACATTGCCCTTGACTGGTCTCCCATCAGTAACCAACCAGACAGCAGCACTCCTGCATTACCCTTCCAAGCAATGTTCAGAGGATCTGCCACCATATTCCAGCTAGAAAAATGAAAACTCTGTAACCTATTTAATTTTTAATTATTTGCACTAAATTACAGTGACATCCAGAGGCGTATGAGCCTGAGTCTCAAGTGCACTGCCTATTTTTAGTGGGAGGTGTCCCAATGATAAGGTGCAAAATTTTCTGGCCAAGTCTTTATTTTTGCCCAATTTTCGGAGTCCTAAAATTTAGAGCTACATCAGGTAACAGTTAGCTCAGGAACACTGGGATCTGAAGAAAGACCAATTCATCGAGGAACATTTCAGCAGAATCTACGAGAGGACGATGCACACATGCTCCTCTAACGATGACATATTTACCAGCCTTGTAATATCAGAGGCAAATTTACTACCATGAAATTTCTGGGTTCAGGCACCATTTAATAAGAGCAGACCGCCTGAACTATCAGGCCAGAACACCACCTGTGAGGGATCATGACCGATCAAAGCTGGCACCAGCACAGCCATGTCCTCACAACACCCGTACAGGAAGTTTCCAGCACATGAACCTTCTCAGGTGCACATGACCACAATCAGCCTTATCAAATTGTCAGGGTGCATATATACCAGCGGCGCTACTACCAGCCACAGCTCAAGTCATTTCCAAGAGATAATAATGGTGAGGACTTTTACCACCAGAAACGGTTTGGAAATCCTCAGCATTGAGGAAACAAACAATAAAATCCAGACTACTGAAGGAAAGAGGTCAAAGAACGATCGCAGTAATCCTGATTAGTCTGGCAACAAATCATAGTTCCAGAGATCCATCAAGGATGGTAAAGTACCACGATGGAAGTCAGCCATCTGCTACACTTACCAGGCCATCGCTAGCACATGAACAGCCACCCACACACCACTGGGGTCAGCAATGCAGCCTATGCCAGCAGCAGGTAACACAAGCTCTCGACAAAGTGAGAGATATTTCCAGAGAAGAGCCACTAGATCCTATAACACTGCCATTTCAGTGACAGCACTTACAGTACCAGTGGGTACCCAGTACTACAACTGGATCAGGGAGCAAGGAACAACAATAATGGTCACAAGTGAAACTACTAAAAACGAGCGAGCAGTCGAAGTGAGACTTTCGCAAGCAAAGTACTTCCTTTACTGATTGACAACACGGAACTGGAGAAGAAGCTGCAAATTACAAAAGAAGAGAGGTTAGCCCTAGTGAAAAGGTGCAAAAGTAATCAAAAATAAATTTTAAGGTCAGTGATTTCGTACTTTGATGTACTAGTCATGTGAGTTCAGTGTGGGACAAAGTAACATGAAAGTTATCAAAGAAAACTGTTATGGCTTGGCAAGACACGATCATGAACCTATTGGCAGATACATCATGCAGCTGAAGCCCTACAAGACACCTGAAGTAGCAGTTTGAAATGTACGATTGTTTGGTTTAACTGTTGACATGTGAATTTGCTAATGGTCACATGCATGCTTGATACAGTTTTTATATGAAGATTTCTGACAGCATTAATCCAAGGTGAGCGAGTTACTGTCTACAGTTCAGTGCACTATTTTATTTATTTATATATGATGTTTGAGTGTGCGTATATGTACATATGTGTGTGTATTGTCTTCTGGAGCAACGATGAGTGCCAGAGTGGATGTTGGTGGGAAGGTTTGGTTACCTCACTACTTATGTAATTAAGTCATGCCACGAGTGTTGAACAGTTACATCTTTACGAGATTAGACGTTGCCAGACCTGTACATGTCAGATTATGTTGCATGAACCAAAGTGTCACGGCCAAATGCAAGCTATTGTGTTGAAATTTAAGCTGCCTACAAACTCTCACAATTTATCTTTATTTTGAAGGAAGATTTTATTTTGTAGTCACAGGCGGTATGAATAAAAGTTAGCCTACTAGCATGTGCTATTGAAAGTTGAATTATACATCAAAATTTTACTTAAATGTGTTAACTTTTGAAAGGGTATATTGTAAACACACACACCCTAACATATATACACTCACAATATAATGCTTCACCTCCAAAAGGGTAATCCGATTTATGTATAGGCAAGGCAATATTTTATTTCATTAATCCGTAGATATTGGCTATTAATTGATCCTTTGCTTATTCATCGAAGCTCTTCTCTCAAGTTGCGTGTTGCACATTTGATCACACTTAAGAATTGCAAAATATTGANTTGCTTATTCATCGAAGCTCTTCTCTCAAGTTGCGTGTTGCACATTTGATCACACTTAAGAATTGCAAAATATTGATTTTGCACATTATTGGTTTTTATTACTATTGATTTTGTACTTTTAAATTTTCACTTTTCTATTTTTTTTTCTAACTGCGTATACGTAAATGTATCAAGTAATGATTTGTTTCTTCATGTATATATGTGTTACTGTAGTAGTGTTATGTATTGTAATTTTGTTTCGTTGTTGAAAATTATTCTGATAGATTAGGGCTTCTATGATTTTTCTTATATATTCCTGGTCACAATAGGGATGTGTCTAAAAAAANTTGCTTATTCATCGAAGCTCTTCTCTCAAGTTGCGTGTTGCACATTTGATCACACTTAAGAATTGCAAAATATTGACTTTGCACATTATCGGTTTTTATTACTATTGATTTTGTACTTTTAAATTTTCACTTTTGTATTTTTTTTTCTAACTGCATATACGTAAATGTATCAAGTAATGATTTGTTTCTTCATGTATATATGTGTTACTGTAGTAGTGTTATGTATTGTAATTTTGTTTCGTTGTTGAAGATTATTCTGATAGATTAGGGCTTCTATGATTTTTCTTATATATTCCTGGTCACAATAGGGATGTGTCTATAAAAANGATTATTCTGATAGATTAGGGCTTCTATGATTTTTCTTATATATTCCTGGTCACAATAGGGATGTGTCTATAAAAAAGTTCTCACAATTACCCATCAGCTGTTGTTTAGTTAGGGCATCAACTGAAGAATAGAAGACAGAGACTGATATATGACTTTGAAACAACAAAACTATAATATATGTTGATTGTTGATTATTTCTTCAACTGATTTTATTTAACTAATATTATTAATATGACAGATTTATTGATATTTAAAGTAGCAGGTTATCGCCTTATATTTTTTATTTTTAAATCATAATTGTCAACAATATTGGTAAACTTTCAATAATATTGGAAGCTACATTAAAATGAATGAACTTTTAAAGCAACATCAAGTCCAAAGAACTTTAATCGTGATGATTAATGAAATATTAACAATGCTGCTAGGCCAGTAGTAAAAATTTTCTAGCAACAGATAATAAAATCATGAAACTGATATAATTTAAATAACTTGTTTGAAAAAACCAACTTAAAGCAGTTGCACTCTTAATATGCTAAAAATTACATTAATCAGTGCTAACGACACATGGTGAGCCCAGGCTCAGAGACGCTTTGCTGCCTAGTAGCGAACACTACTCACTTGTGAAAATGATTTAAACAATTGTAGTTTACATAAAAACATAATTTTATTCATGTAACTGATAGATCCACGTTGTGTGGACGAGCGTTGAATGTTCTGAGTGCAACAATAAACTCTCATGTAGTAAATAAGTGATTTTTTATCAAGACACTGTCTACGCAGCAACCGACCGAAGAAGAAAATGTGCCATCATTAACATTCATAGGAAAATCATTACCAGCCTCCTCTGTGTGTGTCCAATCCTACAACGGATGAATGGTGTAGCCAACCAGGACGAGCTATCAACAATTTTTTAATATTCTACATGCTAAGTACACTAATATTTTGTTGTTACAACATTTGCAGAGAAAATGTTGACTGACATATAATACTGACTTTTGTACATTTGATAATACTTAAAAGCGTTATTTTTTATAACAATTTTCCTTGATCATTTCATGGGGGTCAGATGTGTGTAGAGTTGTTGAAAGTATACCTTATGGTAAATCTGAAAAGTTGGTAATCCTACATGATGGCATGGCTTGCGGGTTGTTCAAACACAAGATGAGCTGTATCTATGTCAAGTACTGCTCTACCAGCAATTCATGGATACGTTTATGTACCTATCTTCACCAGTAGTGATGGTGTTAGGAGCACACATCCATATTACAAATCAATGGAATCCGTATTTTGTTTATCTATGGCTATATTTATAATGTCTACTTCCCATAGTTTTCCAAGATTGTTTCTCCTGTTGCTGCACTTAAAGTTTGTTTCTGCTTTTATCAATTTTTTTTGTGATTTTTGTGGTGTTTGGTGCTTATTTTTTTCATGTACATAAATAATTATATTTTAAGCAATAGGTCAATAACCATTTGTTTGTTGTGCACTTCATTTGTGCACACTGGGTTTAATAATATTTTGCATAAGAACTATTTCTGGTAATTATCCAGAGTAGTGGCTTTTCTGTAAGAAAAAAAACCCCCGAAAAGTGGTATATTTCCAATCTACAAATTAGCAGAACACGAATATACTAGGGGCATTAACGTCCAACTAATTTTGTAATATGTGCCCACCTAACAGAACCTAACCCCATGATGAGTGAATCACTATTTTATATTTTTAAACTAACCTAGGATTGTTGGGTATTTAACTAACCTAGGATTGTAGGGTTTTAAACTAACCTCGGATTTTAAGGTTTTAAACTAACCTCGGGTTTTAAACTAACCTAGAATTGTTGGGTTTTAAACTAACCTAAGAATTTAGTCTAATCTAGGATGTTAGGGATTTAAAGGAACCGTAAAACACCGGAAGAATATGAATTAACTCACCTAGGTAGGCGGCAGGTACAATTCCTCTGTCCTCGGCCAATTCAACTGTTGTACACCTTACCTCACTCGACGAAACAAGTAACACCCGCTACATAGGCAAATATTACGCACAGAAGTACTCATTCATAGGTGAATATTACGCACAGAAGTACTCGTTCTTGCACTCTCAGTTTTTAAATCAGTCTGATTCGGATGTCACAACTCACTACCGCAACAACACAAACGTACTGTGGAGCATCTCAACTGCCTCAAAAAATTCTGTTACAATGACATCTTACGACCGTAACGATGACGTCAAAGACCCCACAGCCAATAAGGTGACGGCAAGAATCATAGTCTCACCAAAAACCATGGCGTCAGACATAAACAAAGCGGCGAACTGCTCGTACTGTTAACTATTTTATGTAATACTTTCTACTTATTTTAACATTACGCCCTCCTGAATATTAACAAGGTAAGCTGTGCAGAACCCATTATTGCTACTTTTGTTGGTCTAGGACGTTTCCTTCTGAAAAACAGCTACTCTGGATAATTACCATGTTTCTGCCTAAGAATTATCAACACACCTATTTTCTCTCTGGTTTTATTCAAATTAATTATAGCCTAAATGAAATATTACAATTTAAAGATGTTTGGTTTAATACAAAATAAGGTCCTTTAATTTTAATACAAGTATAAAACACTTGTGATACATGATATATGTAGGGAAAAAAAGCAACAACCAAACACATCTTACATGGAATGGTTTTTCAAAGGTTTGATTCAAAAAGTGTGAATAGACTATAATGGCTGTTTACGTTCACTGTACCAACACAATGACAATTTGGGTAGAATATGTCACTGTCCCTGTATGTTGTGGATTGTGCCGCTTCTGTTGCGAGGTATGTTTGCTATTGTGTGTAGTAGCATGTCCATTATCTCTTGTATAGTAGTAGTATCTGATTTTTCTTTTTTGCATTTTTTTGTTTATTTGAGGATTGCACCTGTCGAGACGTTTTAGTGACTACCGACATTTTCCGAAAAGTTAATTCATGCAAAATCTGGGCTGCTTTGCTTCCTGCAGCGTGAGTGACAGCAAGCATGGAGGGTATACCAATTTACCATTTCTATACATTTTTATATGCTTCATTTATAAGAAGGTAAAAATGCATGAAGTACCATATTCACCAGAATATTATATTTTTTCCAAATTTCACTTTCAAAAATTTAGGGGTCATCTTATCTTCGCATCACAAAAAAATTTAGGTTAATATTTATGCATAGATAATAGTAATAACACTTAGCTCATTGTTTCCAGATAAATATTCTAATATTACAAAAAACACAAGTTTGGTTAATATTATCAAAAGAAATAAAACAAAATCACAACAAAAAGTGAGGTTAACTTCAATTTCCGTCACATTTTTCTTCCAATAGGCTCTGTTACTGGTCTTTAATCCAGGCGCACAGATATTTCTAATAATCGTGAAACCACCTGACAAACCCATCACTAAAATATTGGTAAAGGTATTAAATATGCATAAATGGGTCAGTGCATTGCATTAACATTACACTACAGGCAGTTAGCTATGTTTGGTTAGGTAGCATTTACCAAAGATACAATTGTAACATGGTGGTAAACTAAACATCTTGTGATCTAGAGCAGCTATGTGATCACAAAAATGGCATCATGTATGTGAACGCAAGTGATCAAAGTGATCCAATATGCGTCGTGCACATTACTATAAGAGAAGACACTACTCAAGAACCATTTTCCAGAGCGTTGGAAGTTTCAGTTGTGATGTTGCTAAAGACAACAATGTGTTTGTTAAGCAAGTATCTCAATGCCAAGAAAGTTATGTTTTGCTTTCTTTACTCTACAGATTTGGTATACAGGCTATGACAAGTAATCCTGGTAGTGGACTTTTGGAAATGTGTTTCTTTCGCCGAGCCCACAATAACCCAGGTGCTGCTGTTGCATAGCAACTTTGATGACCAACTTTGGCACTGACGTTCAACACTCCCGGAGTGAATACATCTGGAGTTGTGAGATAGTAGCTGTATCTATAACTTTTAATAATTTTTTTATTTTTCCATACTTTGTTTACTCCTGGTCGAAGCCGTTTTCTGGTTTTATATCTAACGTATTGGTATATGAGCACATGTTAATTCAAAATGAGCGACCTCATTGAAAAAAAGGTTTATCGGCGCCGCAACTTAAGAAAATTTTAACGTCGAGTATTGATGCGAATTTTAAATTATTGGTGGTTCGGCATGCAAAAATGCATAACAATTGTGCTCCAGCCAGGCATTTTTCCATTACCGAAGCAAATGTTCGTGAGGATCATTCTACTGGGGAGTCTGATTCAAGTGATGAATAATTGACACAGCAATGTTTTTTTTAATACTGCATTCTTTTCTCTTTCTTGTACATAAGGTTTGATAACTGGTAAGCTTTTATCTATTTTATTTATATTAAAAATGATTTTCATGGGATATTTGACTTTTGAGTTTTTTTTTAATCATGTAAATAAGTATTTGTAGCAAAACTGAATTTTTCCCATTAGCAAAGAGCAAATGTAGAGAGAGGGTCGTCTTATATCTGGGTGAAGACGGTAATTTTAGTTCTTTACGAAAACAGCTAAAATGTTACCGAAAGTACCCAAATGTTTCACAAATACTATAAAAGCACACACAATGATTTACCCACTATCTGGGTTTGGGTCTTTTTGGTAGGTTAAAAAAAGCATACTTTAAGCATTCTTCAGTTATTATGATCATGGCTTATCATTAAATACTTTGAGTGGTATGAATGTTTTATATTTGGCTTTTGCAAAGCTTACAGTGTTGCAAATGTACAATCACATCATGTTACAATTTGTGGTTTAAGTTTAAAAATATGATAGTCTACCAAGTGTTAAACCCTGCCGTTTACATGATTTACCATGTTTCTTTATGCCTTATAGTGCAAAACTTACTTAGATAAATAAAAGCGAAAAAAAAAAAATATGCATTCATAAAGCCTCTCTGACATGTTTCTAAGTTAGTTAGGGAGTGTGGATTCTAATGAGTATGTGTGAATTTATTTTTAATTTGACCGTTTATATCCAAATGGCGAACAGAAGTTTAAGAGTGTCAGGAGGTAGGAATTGTTAGCTTTGAACACAATGTAGTCATGTCCAAATTCTGACTTCTGACCAATGTTTGTATTTTCTCACAACATTAATGGCAATTGAACTGGCNGTAGCAAAACTGAATTTTTCCCATTAGCAAAGAGCAAATGTAGAGAGAGGGTCGTCTTATATCTGGGTGAAGACGGCAATTTTAGTTCTTTACGAAAACAGCTAAAATGTTACCGAAAGTACCCAAATGTTTCACAAATACTATAAAAGCACACACAATGATTTACCCACTATCTGGGTTTGGGTCTTTTTAGTAGGTTAAAAAAAGCATACTTTAAGCATTCTTCAGTTATTATGATCATGACTTATCATTAAATTCTTTGAGTGGTATGAATGTTTTATATTTGGCTTTTGCAAAGCTTACAGTGTTGCAAATGTACAATCACATCATGTTACAATTTGTGGTTTAAGTTTAAAAATATGATACTCTACCAAGTGTTAAACCCTGCAGTTTACATGATTTACCATGTTTCTTTATGCCTTATAGTGCAAAACTTACTTAGATAAATAAAAGCGAAAAAAAAAAAATATGCATTCATAAAGCCTCTCTGACATGTTTCTAAGTTAGTTAGGGAGTGTGGATTCTAATGAGTATGTGTGAATTTATTTTTAATTTGACCGTTTATATCCAAATGGTGAACAGAAGTTTAAGAGTGTCAGGAGGTAGGAATTGTTAGCTTTGAACACGATGTAGTCATGTCCAAATTCTGACTTCTGACCAATGTTTGTATTTTCTCACAACATTAATGGCAATTGAACTGGCNAATGTAGTCATGTCCAAATTCTGACTTCTGACCAATGTTTGTATTTTCTCACAACATTAATGGCAATTGAACTGGCTGGGGAGAGCAATTATTTTCTGTTGCCCTTGCCTCTTACGACTGATATCAGCAGTAAGAAATAGAATCATGTGCAGTGTAGTTTTAAGAAGTTGTTTTACCACAACACAAAAGATTAGAAAAAGTTAAGAGTATTTGTGAAATTACAAATAGTTGTTTACTTACATTGATAAGCACAACAAATATTTGAGTAGAATATACCATTTTCTGTGTGTAATCCCATGAACACTCATGCCACTTTCTGTTGCTAGGCGAATACTAGTGTTTTTATGTTGCAGGTGGTGATGGTAGTAGTTTTTCTCCCATTCTTTCAATATTTCCTATTTTGAAGCATTGTACCAACTACCAACTAACTCCAGAAAAGTGAATTCAAGCAAATGAGAGCACACCAATTGACCTGATTCGTGCTAAATTACCTGCTTCATGCCTAGCTGGTAAAACCTCATGAAGCAGGCAAACATATGTGAAGCCGGTGGAAATGTGAGGGAGTGAAGGGATTTGAGCAGCTCTTAACAGCGAGGTCTTGAGAGCCGATGAGGATGATTTAGGGGAACCCGGTTTGCCTTGGCGGAAGACGAGCAGGCTAATCGCTCAGCCACCGCGGACCTGTGGAAATGTACAAAGGAGACAAAAATGTAAGAACCATGTAAGCCAGTGTGCCCTCTGTGCCTTCTATCACTCATGCTCTGGGAAGCCAACTAGTACAAATTTTACGTGAATACAATTTTCTGGAGCCATTTATGAACTTTTTAAAATTTTCATGTGAGTTATTTAGGCATTTCTTGTGGTGTAATTTCCTCTCGTTACTTACTACATTTACCCCACAATTTCCCTGCTCTTCATAGCCCTCCTCACTATCACGATTCATAGTATGTACTTTGAATAAAATAATTCAAATATGCAATTATGATTCAGTAGGAAAGTTGTAAAGATAGCTTTTACAATGCTCAGTGTACTGAAAAATCACCAGTTCATTAAAGTATGTTCCATGAAATGTGTTTAAAAAAACTTATATTATTGTACCAGATGTAGAGACTGAAAAAAATGAGAATGTTAATGAAATAAAGTTTTTGAAGCCAATTTTGTAGATATAAACTTGAAACAAAAACCTAAGTATGAGAAATGACACACTCAATCTCTGTATAAAAGAAAGACAATCTATTTTTCAGTAATTTTTTAATATAATTATTCAGTTTTCTGATCTTTCCAGGAAAAAGGCTATACAACATTAATTTTAGGAAAAGATTCAATAACAAATAAGCGCATATTTTTATGTTCAAAAAGTCTCTGATGGAATATATGTTTCTTTAACAGGAACACCAAAAAATCCTAACTTTATTAACATGTATTTCCCGATACCAAATTCTCATGCTTTCAAACCAGGCAACAGCCTTAAGATGTGTTGTTTACATGATGCGCTCATTTATTTTCATCCCATAATGCTAAACTGACATTAACCAGAGTGTAGCAAATATCGCAAATTATTGCTGGCATTACAATACGTTAGTGTAGATGCAGATTTTGGAGAGTGCATATCACTGTGTGTGCGTTCATTGATCTTTCCAAATTTCACCATGTTAAGTGCTGTATCTAAATTATGTGCAGATGTTTAAATGTGCTGAGGGTTGAGAATCATTAAATCTGAGTGTGAATGTGCCCAACTTTTGATGAGATAGAGCCTATGTTTGGCTTTGTCTTTTCTAGTATTTAGTATATAATTTTATTGACTGTATTTGAATTGTCAGTGGACAGCAATTATTTTCCATAGCAATGGTTCTTTAGGACATGTTCTGATCATAAGTAATAAAACAAGGCACAATGTAATGTTTAGAAGAATTTTTGACTTGCCACATTGTTGGAAAGAAGCGGGTTACCTTTTATTTGTAAAGTAACAAATTGTTGTATAATTACACTCTAACAATGCAATAACTACTGTTGTTGAATGTGCCATTTTCTCTGCGTAACATCGACGCTCATAGCTATTTCTGTCGTGAGGTGAGTACATGTGTTTTTGTTGCGGTTGTTTGTGATGGCAGTAGTTAGGATTTTGTATTTCACTTATTAGAGGTTTGCAACAGTTGGGATTTTGCACCAACCACCAACTAGCTCCAGAAAAGTGAATTCACACAAATCTGCACCACTCCACTTCCTGGTGTGCAAGTGATTGCAAGTGTGGATGCCAAACTGATTTACCTGCTTGGTATGGTAGAACTGTACGAAGCAGGTAAATTTGCATGACCTCCACACTCACAATTGCAATTGCTTGTGTTCTGGGAAGTTAAGCGACACTGATTTTGCACAAAAAAACTTTTATAATGCTATTTGTAGACATTTGAAAATTTTTTGTGCATTTCAACATTTATCGTGGTGGTATGTTTCACATTTAAAAATAAACTTTTACCTCACAATTTCCCTGATCTTTATAGCCCTGCCAATTATCAAACTGCATCTTGTGTTCAGCAAACAAAACACTGTGCTTATGTGATTATGATTCTGCATGATTAGTATTTTCAATACATTTAACTTGCATAATATTTTTTTCATTTCCAGAGAAGCCCCTTCCTTTATGGGCCATACATATTACCACCACAATTTCCCCAATATTTATAGTACTCTCCACTATAGAGTTTTTTAGTATGTGCGCTGAATACATAAAAATGTCATGTCTAAGCATAAATTGTCCCGAAAATTTAGCAGGTATAGACTAAAAATTCAACTTCAAATTTTTTTAAAAATTTTTTTTGTGGAAGTCATTACAAAATTACCAAATGCCCATATAAAAAACTTAAATTTACAAATCCTGTTTATTATCTTGAAGGCCTACAAACTTAGAATAACTGCCATGTTTTGGTATATGGATTCCCCATTATTAAAATATTAGATTAAAATGTAACATTTTCTTTTACATAATAACATTGTGATGAGCTGTTTACAGTAAATCAAACACTTTTGAAAGCCCAGTTTACAATCTACTTGCATGCACAGTGTGCGTTCCTCCGCCAACTATTAGGGTATGGGATGTTAACTGTTAGTACTATTGATTCCAAATTTTATGTTTGAACACGATGCCGCCAATAAAAGGACAAATGTTTCAATATCCTGAAGCTGATATAGAAGCAGCTATACAAAAAATTTGGTGTACCGAGAGTAACTCTACTGAATAAAGTAAAGGGAAAGGCACCAATAAAACGTCAAATGGAAAGAAGCTGTTATATGACCGAAGAAATAGAAAAGATGCTGGTAACGTGGGTAAAAGCAATGGTGAAACAAGGATTTCCGATGGGAAAGACAATTTGCAAGATAGTGTAAAGAAAATAGTAGACAATTTAAATTTAGAAACCCCTTTTAAGGAGGGTAGGCCTAAGATGGTACAGTAGCTTTTTAAAACGTCACCCTGATCTTATTCCAAGACAGACCCAAAATTTGACTGCTTCCAGAGCTTCTGAGACAACATCTCAGTTGAATTGGTTTGAAGAGGTCGGTAGCTACTTAAATGATAACAACTACAAAAACATTTTGAACGAACCTCAAAGAATTTCCAATATGGATGAGACTGCTTGTTTCCTAAATCCTAAAGGCAGTAAGGTCCTAGCACCTAAAGGAGAAAAATCAGTTTACCAGCAAATTAATGCTGATGAAAAAGAATGCCTTACTGTACTTTAAGGTGGTAATGCTGCCGGTGATGTTCTACCTCCTATGGTCATTTTTAAATCTGAGAGGATACCAAGAGAGTTAAGTATGTCAGTTCCTGAATCTTGGGGTGTAGGATGTTCCGATAATGGCTAGATGACCAGGAAACATTTTATGAATACATGTGCAATGTTTTTAACAAATGGTTGGATGACAATAATGTTCCAAGACCAGACCTACTTTTTATAGATGGTCATACGTCACATCTTTCTTACCACGTAAGTGAATTTTGTTCAGAAAACGGCATTACATTGATTGCTCTATTTCCTAATGACCCACATTTACTGCAGCCGATGGATGTTGCAGTTTTCAGAAGTTTTAAGGGAGCATGGAAGACAGCAGTGCATTCTTGGCGGTTAGAAAATATTGATTCACCTGTTTTACGCAAAATACATTTTTGTTCTTTGTTAAACAAGGTACTGAAGGACACACTGGCACCTGCAATATTCCAAAATGGTTTTCATAAGTGTGGACTAATACCGTGGAATCCTAATGAAGTGTGCTGTATCCCAGAACCACCAACCAACGATTTTACAGAATTACTAACAATGGCAAAAATTTAAGAACTTGAAATAGGAATCAAAATTTTGGACAAATATATAGATGACAAAAAAATTACACAGCTTAAAGGTTGTGATGAATGGATGGGTGCCAAAGAAGATATTGGATTGTTTCATTTCTACAAAAAAGGTTGAAGAATTGTTAAAAGAGAGCAAACGAAACCTAACATCACCTACTGTCTTGACTAGTCAAAATTTCATTCCGGAACAAAGCAGCATAACTGAAATTATACCTCCACTTATGAATGACGACAATCTTAATGAAACATTTGATATTATAACTGAAGACCATAAAACTCCTAGTAAAGTACCCAATGGCAATATTTCTCAAAATCCACATGACAGCACGAACATAAATCCCTTGATAATGCCATACAAAACCTCCCACCAGAAAATGAATCTAAGGATATGGATATGGTAATACCTAGTCCATTCAAAAGGGCTTTGTTTTGGCCAACACCTAAAGAAAACTCTTAAAATAAAAAAAAACCTTCTGTTGTATCCTCCAGTCAATGGCAAAAATTCCATGAAAGCAAGGAATTAGAAGAGAAAAAAGGAAGAGCTGAGGAATGGAAAAAGAACAAAGAGGCATGGAAACTTAATACTGCTCATAAATAAGATAAGAAAATACAAAAAACTGTGAATAAAAAAACTGATAACACTGATTATTGTAGTGACACGAGTACTGATACAGAATGGCTGGAATCTGGAGATGGCATGGACGATATATCTGACGAGCGTAGAATGATGACAAGGAAAACGAATCTTCAGAGCAAGAATAAGAAAATTGTAAAGACAAAAGTAAAATTAAGCAGAGTGATTATGTAATTGTTAACTTTCCAGGCCAAAAGAAATATTATAAATATGTCTGTGTTGTCTAAAAAATTACACGAAAAGATATTGAAGTTATGGCTATGGTATGATCAATCTAAAATTATATTCAAACAAAATGATAAATATATTAGTATCATAAGTGAATCTCAAATAGTGATAGAATTAAGTATAAATTTCTGTGCCATTAGAAGTTGATGGATAACATGATAAAAATATTAATGAAAGCTTAAATGTTTTTCGAGTATTTGTATGTTTGATTTGGTTAAATGCATACTTCAATATGATAACAATGTGTGTCTACTATTAGTGCGTATGGATGTCTATTACCAGTGGTTTAATTTTTTTGTGATGTCATTTAGTTCCTATGACAAAGTTTAAACAAATACAAATTACAATCTAAAAAATGTTGATTATTTAAGTTTTTATGATGGAAAGTTGATTTCCCAATGTTACTGCACTCGTATAAAAAACTGTAACTGTTCTAAATAAATAAATATATTTGATTATGAAGCGCAAAGTTCATGTATTCCTTAAAGTGCCGAGCATTAGTTCCTTTAACTCAATTAAGTGATAGCAGCTTATAAACAGCTGAACCTTAGTTGTAGCATGCAGAAATTAAGACACTAGCATATAAATAGCAGTTGCCTGAAAGCTTTGAGTGGTTAAGTTGAAAGCTTGATGCAGTTAAGTCATGTTAAGTTAAATTTTAAAATAAGCACTAAGTCAGATGGCTATCTGACACTAATCAAGAAATATATCTGCGCAAAAGTGTACACAACGAAAATCTCCTGGATGGTAATTATTAAGTTTAGGGGCTTTTCTGAAAAACTCAAAAAAAATTCAAAATTATTATTTATTTCTACTCTACTAATCACGTAGAACACGAATATACTAGGGGCGTAGCTTTACAATAAGTACAACATATTTAAAAAAAATTGAACAAAATTGTGAAATGACTGTTCACCCAGTTTGTTTACGTCTCTGAAAGAAACGTCCTAGACCAACAAAAGTTGCATTAATGGGTTCTGCACAGCTTACCTTGTTCATATTCAAGAGGGCATAATGTTAAAATAAGTAGAACATATTTAAAAAAACTTGTGAAATATGTTTGTTTACATCTATTAACTCCAGAGGAATTATACCAGCCCCCTACCTTGGTGAGTCAATTTACCTTATTTGGTGTGTTTTACGGTTCCTTTAAATCCCTACAATCCTACATTCGTACTATAGTGTAAAACCCAAACATCCTAGGTTAGTGTAAAACCCTACTATCCTAGGTTAGTGTAAAACCCTACAATCCTCGGTTAGTGTGAAATCCAAAAATCCTAGGTTAGTGTAACACCCAACAATTCTAGGTTAGTTTAAAAATGTAAAATAGTGATTCACCCATCGTGGGGTTAAGTTCTGTTAGGTTAGGTGGACACATATTACGAAATTAGTTGGACGTTAATGCCCCTAGTATATTCGTGTTCTACGTGATTAGTAGAGTGGAAATACATCGTAATTTTGAATTTTTTTGTGTTTTTTCAGAAAAGCCCCTAAACTTAATAACTACCTATATTTCTTTTGCAAAACCAATATGATAGTGTAATGTTTATCCAGAATTAACTTCTTTTGTAGGAAATTAGATTTTCATGACTAAAATGATTTTCAAATTCCCATAACATGCGGCCAATATGCTTTTCATAAAATTACCATCAACAATGGATGGTTTTAGAACACTCAATTAAATCATGCCAAATCACTGACTGCATTTTCAATTGACTGTACGGGGTGCGCACTTAAAACTAGAAAAGTGCAACTATCCCTTGATTGTTCAAAGCGAGAGTGTTCGTCTGCTGTATTTGCACTCAAACTGCCACATTGACTCTGGAGACAATGCAACAAAAATTTTACCCAGTATGTACTTTTTTAGTGCAATTGACAATTAGAACATGGAAAAATGACTGTACTCCATGCAAGTTATAGCAACTTGAACATGTATCACTCGACCAGTGCAGCATTTGGGAGATGCTATGAGTAGCAGCCACATGTTATGTCATGTTGTGGCACAAACACTGCCCCTCCAAACAGTGGCCTGATATTTTAAAGTGAATATTAAAAACAAATGGAATTAAGTAGTTTAAAAACCTGTTTGAATCTTTTTTCTGTACTATTTTTATACAAGTTGCTTCTTCTTAAGCAAAAGTAACTCGACCAACATCTAGAGAGTTTGGTATGCACAAGAAAAACCATATTTCCTTTCTCATGTGAAATTTGGTTAATAAAGAGTGTGATAACGCCATTAAATAGTTCAAAAATTAATTAATATTAGCACTAGTTTATGCCACAATAGTTTCATTTATCTACTGATAACATACTCTCAATTTTAATATGTTGTTACATGAAACTACCTTAACACACGAAAAAAATCACTTGTTTTTTATGTTCCCCATTAAAGATTACCATTACTGAAAATCGTAATATTTTTTAAGTTTCCATTTTTTAGCAGATTGTAAAACCCAAAGGGTACAAAAAAAACCAGATATCAAGCTATTTTTGGAAACTCTATTTACCATAGTTTTAATATAATAAAACTTGTTGTGTAGTTCTGGCTCCCACAAAACAAGTTTAAGTTTTGTAAATGTAAAAAAAAATATATTCCATTACAAACTTTCACTCTGATTAGTACACTATCTAACAAAAAAAAAGAAAATACTTTGTTCTGAAACCTTAAAAAAAAAATCTCTTTTTGGTGTATAACGTGGTCTTTGATTCATTGAAATTGGATAATAAATAAAGGTGCTACAGCAATTACCAAATATGTTTAAAAACATTAATATTACTGCTCACTACCACACAAAAAAAAGATAGTACAAGACAAACAATGGTTTTTCAACTCTTAAAACATGCATAAATTAGTGGTAAAAAATTGAATTTTTCTGGAACAATGACTCAACCAATATTATTTAAATTTGTTGAAATGGTATGGAATGACTGAGTAACAGGTGTGGGCATACTAAAAATTATACTGAAAGCACTGGAATATTTGTTACAAAATAAACAACATGTAGACCTAACCTATAACAAAAAAAATTGAGTGGCCTACCACTAACAATACCGACTGTTCTAAATATTAATTATATTTCAAACTTTCATTAATGATGAGATAGCAATTTAACCAAGCTATAAGGCTAGTTTTCTGTAATAATAGTCTCGCAAACCAACATTGCACATCAATAACTAAACACACGTTTATCAAGTTGAAGAAATTGTGGCCATACCTATTTGTTTCTCTGTGTAAGCAGCCTCGTCTTGTGTAGCTCGGGGTATGACACCAGGGTCACTGAAGCTAGTCCTCAACAGTGCAGACATCACGAATACAAACAGCAGGGCACCGACTACTGGAATAGCTGGGGTTATGTGCTCGGCAAGGTACGGGCAACTACAAAATATGGGCAAATAATCATTCAAAAACTGCGGCACAAACCTGTTAACGAGGCATACCTAGGGTCACACATTACTTACTCGAAACCAAAGAAAAGCCCACTCGTTCCGATAATAAGGCCAAGTGTCACGTAAAACACTCCTGTTTGTGGTGCCATCATTAACCGGCCATCGCAACAGAACCTATTTCTCCCAGGAAAGAGCTCCCACTTGCGGGTAACATGGGGCATTTTTCCAGTTTTCTTCGCACTACACACAGTTTTCTCGGGATCACACAAAGTGTCACGGTCCTTGATCATTCGTTTCAGATACAAAGGTACGCCCTTCCATTGAACTTCGTTTTGTATTTGCTCATTTATATACTGCAGCACATAACATCTCATGTTAATTCATTATTTATTGCAATTACTTAAAATCAACCATTATCCAACTTCGTACTTAAAACTGCAGAACGTCATATTTCTTAACCACAACATGCCTGAAGATTAACATAAACACGAGATTATTAAGAACAGTGGTACCACACCAAACCATTAAATATCACCTAAATTGTGCAAAGACACGTGGCCTTTAACAAGACATAAAGCCAGCAAAATTTAAAATTGCGGATACAAAAACGTAACAATAAATGTCAGTAAACACGGTAGCAAAATTCGAAAAAGTCATCAAACGAAACACCATTAAACTCACCAAAACGTCAAACAGCAGACATACGAATTTATGTCGCAACCCCGACGTCGAGGTACAAAAATTTGAACCGTCACCGACTGAGACTACAGAAAAATTATATTAAAAAAAACCAAAGCAATATTCAAATTCAACATAAATTCACCTAATTCATACAAATACACACAGCCTTCATTATACCTGTGCAACCAGCAAAAATCCTAAATTGCTTTATACAATAAAAAATCAGGGGGGAAAAAACGAAAAAAATGTTAACACAGCAGCAAAATACTCAAAAATCGAAAAAGCCATTAACCGAAAGTCCATTCTACTCTCCAAAACGTTATAAGACTCACACATCACAAAATGATGTCACCACCCCGACACCAAGGATTAAAAATCCTAACAGTCACCGCCGGTGGTTACAGAAGCATCGTGGAGTAATGTTCAAATAAATATGAACAGACAAAAAAGTAAAAATAATGTTATTTGCAATTGGATCATTCCGTAAACTACTAATTACATTTTCAGTAACTTCAGAGTGTGGCACCATATCGACGGAAATTACGGGTATAAAGAGTAAAACAAAATGAGAGATACGAAATTATTAAAAATAGTGAAATTTCCAGAAACAAAAAAAAATTAGAGTCAAATTATATTATTAAACTCTACTAATTACAAAGAAAACGAATTTACTTGATCATTATCATATTATCAATAGAAACCACAATTACAGTAGTGGGGAGGGTTATGACTATCAGGGAAATTGTGGGGAGAAATTAATAAAATACATTTTTTATACATGTCATTTGAGTTCCCTAACCACTTAAAATAAAATTTTCTAATGACACTCAACATTAATTTACTAAGTGTAACATTACATTTGCAGTACATACTACCAAATGCGATAGTAAGGAGGGCTATGAAGATGAGGGAAAGCATTGCATAAAAAACAAAAGTTATACTTATTAAATGACATTCATGTTCCTTCACTGTGTTAAAAGCAAGAAAACCTGACCTAAATCAACTTATCATCACGATATGTGATTACAGACGGAGATTGTGCCGACACGAGATAGTGTGTTAGGAAAAGTATAACTAATTTTGTGTCGGTTCATCCACCCCTGTGATTCACCTATCCTGAAGTTAGGTTTTATTTGGTTAGTTCTGCTGCATTTTACATAACTGGCGGTAAAAGTACGTAGACCCTTCAATTACCACACTGCTCGCAATACTACACAGTACAATTGATACAAGGGGTGGATTGGTTGGTAATCAGAGGGAAAATGAGGTTACATGGATGTTTAAGGTCTGGGATAGAGGCACAACAAATGCTGATTCTTTCCCTAGGGTGCTAACACAGAGAGCATGAGAATGGAGGACGTGTGGTGGCTGACTCTTAATGTGACCCCCTCTAATGATCCAGTGTTGGAAGTTCAACTGTAATTCCTCATGTCTAAGCTCTCAACACGTACTCACTCCCATGCAGAGATTGTTTCAGGGCATCTCAATGACTAATGTGATTGTGATGCAATCATAAAAACAACATTTTTAATTGAAACAGCCATGATGTGGCTGGAGAAAATAAAGACATGCATCAGATTTAACACAACATTTTATTTCCTTTACACCCTCCGAAGAGGCACTTAAATTGATTTCTCCACTGTAGCTCAGGGAGTGCTAGCACTGCAAAAATTGGTGCGAAGCCTACATGGAACATAAACTATTAAAATTATGCCTCAAAAATGAGCAACCTCCTGAGATGTGGGGTAACATTCTCTCCGAACTAACATATAGCGTAAATGTTCCGGTGCACAGTCTGAATATTGATATGCTACATGAATATGACAAAGTTGATGAAGATGTGAAGAGGCCACATGCGACATTCACCTCAATCTGGACGAATTGCTCGAAATCCGTGCGAAAAGTATGATGGACCAAGAGAATGATTAACAATTATATGGAGTGATAAAATGATAACATGTTTGCCCTGATGAAAATATATTACAAATGAGCACTTCCTTATTTAATTAAAAATAACCTAACACAAGAAAAATTAATAAATCATAGCACATAGTGCTTACACTCGCCTGTTTACGTTATTCGGATTATGATGGGTTTGTTTGACGCTTAGGCAGCTCAGTTCCAATTTTTAGTTCAACGTCTGGTTGGAAGGTAATACACATATGATACCGTTTCATAAATTATTTAACATGACTTTGTAAAACTTTAACTTATTTGCTTGCAGTGAATATGTTTAGAGTAGAAAGTGTTGCTATGTCAACTGCCTAAGTATTACATGGTACCAATTAACTACTTATGTGTTCAGTAAATATTCCACGTCGCACTGTATTGCATGGCGTAATATTTCTAAATGTTTTTATGATTTTTATTATTAGGCATTTTATATTATTTCACAACTACGTGACACAGAATTTTCACAGAACTTTACTGGTGCATTGAAATAATGCGGGTGAATGGAGAACTTGCAGTCCTGACAGGTGAAATGGCGGGCGATGGGACGAATGGTATCAGGGAGATGATACATGGTAAACTTCACAATTCACTACATAATATGGACTTTTCGTGCTAAAACTGCAATTGTATTTCATTACTCACCCAATGAAGCAACAATCATACCCTCTAGATCATTAAGCACAACATGTTAGAGTCTATTTAATTTGTTGAAACTTCACACACTGAAATTTCGCACAATTATTATGTTTTAACATTTCGCATTGACATAATGGCACAGAAAAAGTTGCATTTTCGCACAATAATTTCATTTAACACATCAAACAGAATGACTTTCAATAAATCATGCAAAACAGCACTAATAAATCACAAACCTTTGCACAGTTAAATTAACATGGTACATAAAATTGGAGCACATTCCCAGCATATAACTGGGATTAAACCGAAATCGAAAGAATTTTTTTTCTTTCTCTGTACATAGATGGTTACAGAATGTATTGGAATGTATCATGGTGATACAAGTTAAAATATTTTTTAACACCTGGCTTGTAGGCCAAAGTTGAAGTGATAAGTGCCCCAAAGTGTCAACCAGTAGTGTGCAGCATTTTTACAAACATATTAAACACAGTCACTCCATTCACACAACAGTCAGGGGTGTGTTTTATTGTATTAATAGCAATCACACAAGGCATTCCTCACCCCTTTGCCAAGATGGACTCATCCATCCCTTCTGGAGACCGCCACCTGGCAATGCTGTAGCCAGTAAAATTAAATGCATATTCGGAAGTGACATTCAGACACTTTTATGAGAATATGTAATACCATCATCGGGTTTACTTAAGCCACTTTTCAATTTCAAACATCCGCCAATCCAAGACTATTTACTTTTGAGATTAACTAATTAGCTTAAAACCTGGGTACATAGTTACTTTTTATGTTTGCATAAAATAATGTTTTCAAAAACATTGCCTGTTAAAATTAAAAAAATTAAAACATGGTGGCTTAAGTTACCCCAGTAGAGGGGGTAACTTAGGCCGGATCTGCCACCCTTCTTCCCTGCTCCAAGCGGCCGAATCGCCTCATCCGCCCAGCATGCATCACATGTGGTGGGGACACCCCCTGCACACACATGCATGTCACGGGACATCAGCCTCTCCCGAGTCAGCACCCTGACCCCCTAGCAGCAGCCAGAGACAGCTCCCAGAGGTGTGGGCCTTATGCACTGAGGCCACACCACAAACTGAAGCCATCCACTGCCTGTTGCACCTAGCGGCATGATGGGACACATGGGGAGACTGCGCAGTTAAGTGATAACCAGAAGAGGGGCCATTTGACGTGAACCACGCGTCCACAAGTAGCTTGTGCCCACTCTGGTTGTCTAAGTCACAACAACTACACCAGCTACACCAGGCCACACCAAACACATCAGACCAATAGTGCATAGTGCGAGTCGACAAGAACAGATCTTGCACCTTCTTGCCGACAAGGATTGCGCAACTCAAGAGACCTACTTATACATTACAAAAGGTAACTCTTTTAATAAGTGAGTAGAAGATCAGAAATGGTGTTTACCCCAAAGCCACAGACGTTGGACGCACTGCCAATTGGTCATTGTATCCTCGCAGCTCGCACAGCCTAATACAATGCTATGCACCATCGGGTGACGTTTTCTGACTGGTAGGGCAGAGCTGAAGAGATAAGTGCCCCAAAGTGTCAACTAGTAGTAGATAGAATTTTTAAAAACTTATTGACAATAGTCACTGCATTCACAATTACAGCCAGTGGGGTTTTTCATTTTATAAATGGCAATCAAGCATGGCATTCCTCACCCCTTTGCCCAGGTTGACTCGTCAATCCCTTCAGGAGACAGCCACCTGGCAAAGCTGTAGCCAGTGGAATTCAATGCTTCATCGAAAGTGAAATTCAAACACTTTTATGAGAATATGTAATAACTTATTTAAAGTGTATTTATATAGGAGTAATTATGTTTTTCTAGAATGAATATTGCCTATAAAGGCCTCTGGCACTGTAACAAATCATTTGGTGTGGTGACATTCCCCGTCAATTTCACAACTTCAATATTAACAGACATTTGTTAATAAACAGGTGACGCTGTTGGTTACCAGAGTTGGAATGTAATGATTATGGATTTGCCCGGCGCCACAGCTCCGCGGTGAGCTGATGAGATTTTTGGGTCTTTCGGCCGACGGCCCAGGGGTTCTCTGGTAACACGCCGTCAGATATTAAGAAATTGCGAGCTGTATGGCCGCTGCGCACGCCTGAATTAATAACACACTCAAGTTTTTTATGTATATAATTATTTTATTGAACACTTTGATCAAATACAAGGTGATCGCGCGGTCATTAAACACACTGCTGGATTTTAATTACTTAAGGCGCGTGACGCTGCTCTCTCCTCGGTGAGATGTAACATAAAAATACTAGTTGCTTCGTGAATGAAATGATGATGCGATTGCTGAGTGAGGTTGCAGCCTGAGAGGCTGGTATCGAGGTTCTTGTGAAACGAGAGACTTACCACGTCCGCTCGCGCCGAAGTGATGTTGCCTACTAGACTCCGCAATGCATCGGCTCGCGCCACCTAAGCACGGCCGACACCTGGCGGTGGAGAGATGAGACAAATGCGACTAAAAATGCTAATGAGATGTAAACATGATATACCTTATATAAACATAATTAAACACAATTTACATAATAAAACACAATTACTCTTGAACTTACATAATAAAACACCATTATATTAATATTAAATATAAGTATTGACTCGTAGCAGCCACTGCATTGCCAACTTGAAAATGTCACATGTCCCTGGCTGGCTATGTATGTGATGACTGTTTTGACACACGATAATTATGGTATACATCAATACTGAATAAATACTAAACACTAATGCACTCGTGCCCACAAGCCTGTCGGTGTGGTGCGTCTGGTGTGGGCACAACAATCGGCAGTCAGTGGGCAAAAGGACTCGTGAACGTGCGGTTCATGTCACAGGGATATCACAAATGTGTTTAATTTAATTCATACAATTTTTCAACATTATAATCACATCACAAAGTGCTCATGTTATATTTCATCGTTAGGCATTTGATGTCGGTTCTCGTCACTTGTGACGGCAGCGGACACGACTCGCCCCAGTTCGTCTCAGCACTCGGACAAGATCGGCGGCTTTGGTCGCCCGCTCCGCGAGCCCCCTCAGTTCCAGCATATTAGGTTGCAATTATTTAACTGCGATAGTTATATATTAGTCACCAGAACATTTGTATTATCTTTAATGTACTGAGGGGAGAGCCAACCACACTCTCACCAGAGAGTATAACGCAATCGCGTCTCAATTTAAGACCACGTGTTTTTCACATCTTATGTGCTGGGTCCGTTATTAGGCATAATTCAGCATTGTTCACCTGTAGCAAGGACAGTGAATAAACCACTAAACCAAGTGAAATCAGTGTCAATTCATTGTAGGGCATCCTTTGTAGCATCACCCGCATTTTGTTAGAATAATTCAGGTGTATGAGAAGGCCTACAATCTGGCCATCAAATATAAAAAGTGCAACTGTAAGTAAGCGACACCCATCAACAAACTGACGGAGGATTACCAGGGTCCCCATGGGCCATCGACCGAACGACCCTCATCATTAGCTCACCACTGAGTTATGGCGCCAGGCAATATAACACCCAACCAGCCCTGGCTAACCTCGCCGAAGTCAGTGGGTATGGTGGTGAACAGTAAACCATTATGGTATGTAGTGGAGGGAGTTCTGGAATGCAAGCTCAAAACTGTGCTGTACTCGAGAAACAAAGTCCCTTGGACTTCTAATAGCTTTTGCAAAAAGGGAAATTAATCTGATCAAACATTTCCATCCGCAAATGAGGGAAACTGAACTTCTTGAGTTTGTAGCAGCCACAGTGCGTCATGAAAACAGACTAGCTCTAGCCCCTTAATACGTAGCATCATTGAACCCTTCATGCGATCCGATGCATTACTAGACCAAATGGCTAGGGAGCAGGACATTCCATAATGTGAGCAGACTAGGTTTTCCTGGTACTGCGCACATGAACAGAGAACGGTAACAGAGCCGCGCAACCTTCAGCTGTTCGCGGTGCAACTGGGTCAGCAACTCCACCGACCCACAAGGGCCCTGACCACAACCACGCAGCCATGCTTGCAGGCACAACAGCGCCGGGCGAGCCCAATGCGGAGAGTCACACCAATAAGGGGCGCCCTCCCTTCGCATGCATGTATTGTGAGGGGCAACAATTCATGAGGATGATTTTGGATCAAACCCACATTCAAATGGCGATCTTTTTTCACGATCTATTATTGTTTTTTTGCTATTAATGTATTTAATAATATTATTAAATTTGTAATTATTAGAATTAATATTAATATTAATATTGTTGATATAATTACTTATTCTGAATAATTCAGACTTTTTAATTGGAAGTTAAATATACTTTTATATTAAATAAGTTACTTTCCTCATCAATAAATTGAGATATATAAAAATAATCATACTACATCTACAAAATGTCAGTATCAAGCTGCAGCTTCAAATCCTATATGATGATATTTTGAGAAATGAAAACTTAATTGTCGTATAGCACATACTATTAAAAATGTAGACCCCACCAGCAGTAAACAGCTCGTTGGAATAGGATAGCTGGATGCTCACTGCCCCGGGTCACAATAGAAAACAAACACCAACAACTCAACACATCCTGCTACAAATAGTCAGCATTGGAAATAACCAAATGATCAGGAAACCAACAATCTTGAAAAAGCAGACATTTCATGCCTTGTTCGACATCGCAGCAACCTATAACTTTGTGCATGTCAGGTTTGTTGATGTAAAATAACCTGAGCAAACAACACACATGCTACAACTTGCTGCATGGCGGAACAAAATGGAAACCATGGGAGAAACAATAATTACTGTCCGAATACGCGATGTGGATACCACCCCAGACCTTGTGTCAGCTGACCTATGGGAGGATGCCATATTAGGTATTCCCTGGCTCACTGAGCAAAACATCATTGTAGAGCCAGAAGCACAAAGGATTCACTTTGGCCAAAAAGAGCGACGAACTGTTTACGACTTCAAACCACGACTCAAAATTTGCACATCTAACATCAAGCTGGACTAACTTGATCATGCGGTACCACCGGAGTTTCGCAGCACCGTGCAAAACAGCACGATATATTTGTGGCAGCCAACCCATTATTTTGCACCATAGTAGCGGAACACGAAATATCACTAGAACAAGAGCGACCACTGTGCGCTGCTCTTCGCAGTTACCAGCCTCGCCAATGCATTATCATATAATATCAAATCAGGGTAAATGCTTGTGAGAACCGAAAGGCAACCATAAAAATAAAGCAATAACACTAACACCAAAAAAGGATGGGACGTAGCATTTTTTCGTAGACTTTACGCCCATCAATCACATAACCAAGAGCGCACCACCACCCTACATTAGTGTTAAGGATGTATTCCATATACTCGGCAAAGCCGAAATAATGACATCACAGGAATTTTACATTGGGTACTGGCAACTGCCAATATAACAAGAGGGCCAGCACGAAACAACTTTTACCAGATGAGATGGCAGGAGATTTAAATTTTTTGTAATGCCTTTCGGGCTTAAATGTGCACCAGCAACATTTCAGGTTATGATAGTCTGAGTACTCGATGGGTACATAGATGGCTTTGCCTTTGCATACTTGAATGATGTAGTGGTATGGTCAGAGATGTGGGAGGACCATATCAAAAACCTGTCACTAATTCTAGAATGACTAGCCATAAAAAACCTGACCAATGTCATTCAAATTGCCACATAGGTAAATCATGCATTTAATTTCTTGGCCATCTGGTGGACGAACTGGCAGATGGCCAACCCTCGAACAGCTGTCAATTATAAGTAACTACATGGTGCCGTGCACGTGCAAACAACTGTGCAAATTCTTTGGATTGGTAAACTGGCTGCGAGAAAATATTCGCGAATTTGCCAGAGTCACAGCACCACTACAAGACATGCTTTCACCCAACCAGAAATACTAGTGTATGGAAGAGCACGACAAGTGTTTCACGGAGCTGAAAGCCAGGTTCCCGCAATGCACCACACTAGCCTGCCACGACCCGAGTAAACACCTGTACCTCCAAACAGACGGGAGGAAAAAGGGATTTGGAGTAGTTCTATTCCAACTCGGGGAGAATCAAAACTGGCACATCATAGCTTTCAGTAGTGCGAAATTTAAAGAAACAGTGACGGTACAATGCGAACGAATGTGAATGCCTGGCAGTAGTGTGGGCCATCAAGTGGAACCAAGCCTACCTCGAATACCAATGGTTCACATGGCGAACAGACAAGCTTAGTGTGGCTTCACTCCATGAAGAAAGCATGGAGCATACCGTCCCAGCGGGCATTTCCTCTAAGGTCACACGACTTCGAAGTAAAACATGTTCCCAGAGCTGAAAACCAGTTAGCTGACGAAAAGTCATGCGTGCCTTGCGAAACAGTAGAAGTGGATGAAGACAAGTGGGATTACCTGCTGCCCCCATACAGCAGCCCCCAGCCGATTACCTGGCAGGGAATGGCTAGTTGCCACAACATCGAGGCACTAGTGGGAGTCGAATTCAGGCAAGATGAACACCAGGCCCACTTGCTAGCCATACAACTACTTATCAGATATAACACAAGGAATGGAGAATGGTGGCGAGTGGAAACTAGGTCACGTGCCCAAGGACACACTTGAACAGGTATCATTATGCGCATGCCAGTCAGTTCTCAGGTCATCCAGGAGCACAACAAACAACAAGGAATGTGCAAGCTTATTTTCACTGGCCAGGAGCCATATGGGATTTGGCAGGTACATATGTGAGAGTGTGACATGTAATCATTTCAAGACCCACTGCACAGATGGAGTGACACAACAACAGCCACGAGTGCCAAAATCACAATTTGAGGCAATATCACTGAATTTTTTGGGACCTTACCGCCGAAAAAAACCGTAAAATGCTTCATGTTGGTGGTATGTGATTAATTTTCCTGGTGGGCAAAAGCATATCAAGTTTCCAGTGCATGTGCACATACCATCGCACATGTATTGGCGGCCGTATTCTACCCCTGCTGGGGTTACCCCAGAATGCTACTTACAGACATTGGTACACAGTTCACAGGGACAACAGTCGCATGACCTGTGCATTAGGTGGGGGGTAGAGCAACATACCACAGCCATTTACAACCTGTGGGGTAATCCAACAGAGCATCAAAACCAGGACTTTAAGAGCTAACTGCAGCTTCGGGTTGGCAAAAATCATGAAACCTGGGCCATCTAGTGTTTTTAATACCAATATTCCGATGAAAACAGTTGATGTGGACTTCTCCTGCGTGGTTGGGCATATCCACTGTCATAACGTCATCGGTTTACAGTTACAACACCAGTGCAGCACATGGAACACCCATGTCGTGCATCCCAATGTGTGTCAGCATCGTTCACCGAGTGAAAAAACTGAGTGCCTGTGGTGACCCTATAGATATCTGTGTAATTANTTACCGAGTGATCCAACTGAGTGCCTGTGGTGACCCTATAGATATCTGTGTAATTATTATAGTAATGAAGTGTTAGAATGTGTAGAAAATAGCACTATAATTTATCGCCCACGGGCAAATGATCGTGAAATTCGCCCTTAGGGGAATACGAAGTAATCGCAGAATAAATGCATACCACATGCATATTTAATGAGGTGTAGAGTAGCAAGACTAGGGTATTTGAAGTTTCTATATAATTTACCGAGTGCAATTGGGTTTCTAATCAAGCTAATAAACGACATGGGAAATAATCAGTCTTTCTTTTAACCTGACCGTTCAGGTCGTAGAGTGCCCCAAAACTTAAAAGACCTAAATTGCCCAAGTGCTCTGTAAAAAAACATAATCATGTTTTGTATTTAAATTAGTTCTTAATAAAGAACTTTTAACTCTCTACAGTATTTAGAAATCCACTCAGAATGTTTTAGTGTTTTATGTGTACATGTTTCAAGATTTATGTTAATGAGGTCAGTTAATTAAATTACTTCGCGGAGTTTAGCGAGCTCTCGGCAAGGATGCTGCTGACTCGCACCATTTCCTGTAGTCTTATTCCATTGGTGCTGCATGTGCACTGCGTTGTGGGGGACTCTCAGTCTTTGTACTGAACACTTAACTGCAATCTATTAACGTAATTTACTGGAACCGTTGATTAAATTTACCAACAGCCTTCCCCGTGTTCGCAACACCCCTCCAACAGCTCAATTTACCGAACCCAGAGGTTAAATTACTCTTGTAAGATTTTGAGCCATTCTCTGCCTTTTTGTATAGTAACAGCCACTAGCACGTCTTGTGAGTCAGGTCCGCTTTAATTGGCTTTGCATACATTAACTGTGTATACTATTCGGCAATACCATTTACTTGAGTTAACAGAAACTTGTGAGTTCTAGTTTTTGTGTTGTATCTAGTGCCCTGGTCCTATCCAGAAAGTCATCGATGCCTCAAGGAGTCATCCTTCATTTACATGGTATGAAGGTAATATTAAGGTTTGCTGGGGGGCCTGAATACTCCGGCTATATATTATATTTTCCTGAAAATTTGCACAGTATGTGTCAGGGGATACAGCCACGTGGTCGTTCGGCCCACGATCCTGAGAACTGTAACTTCGTGCTTACCCAGCGAGCTGGCGCCCATTCTATTTGAAATATGAATATTGTGTAACATTCTGACTTTTCTTAACATAGTCGCCGGATAACATCCACATTACTATCCCCGACCGCTCAGGAAATCTTACAGTGGACAGAAATCTATATGATGCGAATTTTTTTTCTTTTTTAGTAAAGTTGTTGAACGAATATTTTCCCGAGTAACCTTTGTGTGTGTATTTATTTTATATTAAAAAGAATATTATCTTTCTGTGCATAATGAGGATACATTTTTCGACGAAATATGCCGTTTCGAGAGCAATTATTTCCAAGAAAGAATAACTTTTCAATGTGGCACTTGTGGGTTTCTGATATTATGAATTGCGATTCCATTTACCATTGTGTATTCTCTTATTAATAGTTTTTATTTTGTTTTCTCTTTACAAAACATTAATACTTAAATTAAAGTAATTCATAAGATGTTAATCTTTATTGGGACTTAATTTATATTTTACAACAGTAAACGACAGCCAAATTCATTTTAACACAATTTAAACATCACAAAGTTTTTTCTGGGAAAAAAATCAATTTAATAATGCTTTTAGACGTTATTCCAATATTGGAAAATGTCTGAGCACCATCACTTGCGATTTTAAGCCATAGACTTGTTAGCATGACGGCCATATTTTGTTAAATACGTGTGCGAGAATCCTTGGTTCGATTCTCTGTTTTAATTGAGTATTTATGCAAGGATTTACTTCACGTAATTATAAGAAGCGCATTTTACAGGTAACATATCCCAATTGTGAATTTTTAAGTCAACAATAAAAATATAAATAAATCCACGAAGTACTTCGTTATATGGACATAAGTAAGCTAAGATTCGTATTTTTGATAACCTCCTGTTAGCTACTCCTGTTTATTTTGGAATTATTTACCATAGTTTGGCGACTCCAGGAAGAATTTCAAAGGAGGGTACTAAGTAAATAATACTTTATTCAACATACAACGAACTAACAAACCTCTAACCACACCCAGGTTTTTGCTTTTAATAGTTAATCACGATCTCCGAGACTCGAATCAATTCATTGTGTTTTTAATTAACCTTCCTTATACTTCATCTAACTGATTTCATATATCTACCTGGCCCAGCCTAACCATTTTCATTTAATTTTTCAAATGCAATTTGTTTCCTAAACGTGTTTTCTATCTTGTCATACAAATGTTTTAAGTCGACAACACCTGATTATTTGTGTAAAAGTTTAATATATTTTCGTAACCCACATGAGTTACTTATCTGTGCTATGATTAAAATTTAGCCACGTGACAAAGAATGGCTGTGTTATCAGGCCAGTCAATAGTAATTCTTTAAACCAGCATCCTGAGGGTAAAAAACCTGTATGCCATAAGGTGGCCAGCCATGTTATTTTCATTGTGGTGGGAGGTATAATGAGTGTTAGCTCTTAGGTTAAGATCATAATTACATAAAACATCGGTTCCGATAATTGTAATTTAATTTCACTTTGTTTCTGATACTTTACAAAAATACAGTTGAAAAACTTGATTTTCAAAGGTTCATATCTCCCTTAACATTGCGTTTTTGGTAGAACGTGTCCTGAATGTTTCCCACTTGATTTTGGATAAGGAATTAACTCACAGAATTTGTTGGTCGAATTCAGCCCGGTCCTATATATAGGGACGGTATTCTGTTTTTGTTTGCTCATACTGATATTTAAACTATTTACAATCAAGTAAATTTGCCGTTCTCCTTAAATTACTTGCTAGGTATTGTTTGTATTACTGGTTATACAAAATAAGGAAGCTTATGGTATCCTAATATAAATATATTTAAACTTCTTCATAATACCATTATCGGCTGGTTATATATCACTTGTTATAAAAATTAATAGATATTGCAGTGATGTTGATTCTTTCCCCTTCCAGTGTAGGCATTTATCAAGGGGGTTATTTTTATACTGAATACATTTATTGACTGATTACAAGTTGTTCAGATTATTGTTAGTGCAATATATACAAAATATGAATAACTATCTACTGCGTATATTTTAACACTTTTTTTCCCACACCCTTCATTTTCCTTGTCACAAAACTTGTGGAAAATGTCCGTAATAGTACTTTGCCATTTTTACTAAACACCACATGCTATCCCAGAGTGAAGGCAGTCTGGAATCTACAGGTACATAACTGCCCTGTCTTTTCCCCCACCCACAAGGATAGCTTTGCTCCCAACCCCATGCTTTGCCATGAGTATACAAAACAAATATAGCTACAAGGTACCTACATACTTAAGGAGGATTAGGGCAGTACAAGAGGTATGGACATACAAAGATAGTCTGATACCTGAACATGTGGTACTTTCCAATGTTAAGAAAAGGCCAGTTAACAGTTTACAAAAATTTGCTACTGCATATTACATTTTGTTTGAATGAGTGGAGTGGAGAGATTTGGGCAGCTCTTAACATAGACGTCTTCAGAGCCAATGATGGTGAAAAGGTCAATACAGAGCAGTGCCAGAATGCAAGGGTGGGGGAAACTGGAGATCCCAGCCAAAACCCGCTGACCAGCGGCATCGTCTGGCACGATTCCCACATACAAAAATTTGGGAGCGACCCCACCAGAAATTGAACCCGGTTTGCCTTGATGGGTGGTGAGTAGTCTAACCACTAAGCCACTGTGGTCCTAATATTTGAATTAAGATTTCCATTGGTGCACAAATTATTATTTATTACATTAATAAAGGGGCATGAGAATAATATACGTTTGGGGGGTACAAATGCTACACTGCACCCCACCAACAAAATTTTGGTGGTAAAAAGTACCCCTATACCCTCCCCTCCCCTCCTCCCCACAATACCTTTGGCTCTGGCAATACTTACATTACTTAATACTCAAAAGCAAAAAAAAAAAAAAAAAAAAAAAAAAAGACAAACTTTTACTATATAGTGGTCACCAAATATAGAATCTACTGTGAGCTAAACTTTTGTGTATTTCTCAAGTAAACTAGCATATAAAAAGTCACAGATGTAAGTATAGTACTAAAATAAGGAAATTACCTCTTGCACCTTATAAGATAAAAAAAAAGTGTTGCTGAGTTAAGTTTTAAGTTTGTGTTACCTTTAAATGTACTTTTTTTTTGCAGCAGTGAATCAGATTTTCAATAAACCAGCATGTATCAAAAAGATTCATTCTATTTCACAAGGCAATAACTTTTACATGCATGCTCATAAAACCTTTGGGTAAATTTTAAAATGCATATAAGAATACAAAGTTTTCATTTACCTTTTCACAAATGTGCAATGTGCTCTCTAACGGACGCACAGCATTTTCGTATACGTCTAAACGGTAGTTGAACTCGTCCCATACTCGTGCGAACATATGTTACCGCAGCCACTGCTGTTGCTAAGTGGCGCCGCAGTTAGCCCACAGTTATTGGAAGAGGAGACATGTAGGCGGAGTCTTTCACTAACCCCCACAATAAAAAATCACATACGCTGAGATCAGACGACCTTGGAGGCCAGTGCTGCAATGCGCAATCCGTAAGCCCCTTATCCGATCCGTCGTTTAGGAAGCTCATTGTTGAGAAATTCTCTGACATACAGGTGTCAGTGCGGTGGTGCTGTCCTGTTGAAAAATGAAATTATTGTAATGTTCTCGTAACTGTGGAAACAGCCAGATCCCCAACACATCCAGGTATGACATTCCCATAACTGTTTTTTTCCGCAAAAAAGAAAGGACCGTATACCTGCTCTCGGGTAACGGTGCAAAATACATTCACCTTTGGAGAGAGTCTCTCATGCTCAGCTATGGTATCTGGCCACTTTGTTCCCCATATTAGTANCAAAATACATTCACCTTTGGAGAGAGTCTCTCATGCTCAGCTATGGTATCTGGCCACTTTGTTCCCCATATTAGTACATTGTGGCGGTGTACTTTTCCACTTAAATGGAATATGGCCTAATTTGCTGAACACCAAAAGGTGAACAAAAGTTTTCATTGCCCATCTCTATGCTCTATGCCCAGAATGAATTCACAAAACTCAAGACGTTGTCGTTTATCACCATCACAAAGGTCTTGTAGCACTTGAATCCTGTAATGTTTGAATAACAATAGTCACTGCAAAACTTGCCAGACAGTTATATGGTCATATGGGAGATGGCCAACTCTCGGCTTCACGACGAGTGGACTTATGTGGACTCCACACAAAACTCTGCCGGATGCAGTCTACATCTTGTTTAGGCACACGAAGGCGGCCTATGGTCTTCCCCTTACATAAACAACCGGTCTCTCGAAACTGCTCGTGCCACTGTCGGATGCTCTACGCAGTAGGATATGCAGTGACATACTGTCAACAAAAATCATGCTGCACAGTTATAACTGACTCACACTTATTGAAATGAAGAACACACAATGCTTTTTGTTGCTGTGTTATCACCAACACAACATGCACTGAACGAGCATGCAAGCAGCACCAGCTGTAGCGCCACCAGGGCAACATCTACCAACAACTAAGTGAATCAGCAACGTGCAGCATGCACCAAGGGAAACTTTACGTTTTGATTTGTATTTTACAATTTTCGTGCTCCGGGATAGAAGTAAGTACATTTTCAATATCGGAACACAAATCGGATGATTCTTCTAGTTATATGCTGTATTACAGTTCAGATTCAAGTCTACAATTGCAGCTCAGTGTGCAACAATATAAATTCTGATGGAATTTTATTTTATAAGCTATTTATAAGCACAATTTTANATTTTCCACGAGGCCCTATCTTCATTCATGTAAAAGTTATAGCCTTGTGAAATCGGATGATTCTTCTAGTTATACGCTGTATTACAGTTCAGATTCAAGTCTATNGATTCTTCTAGTTATACGCTGTATTACAGTTCAGATTCAAGTCTATAATTGCAGCTCAGTGTGCAACAATATAAATTCTGATGGAATTTTATTTTATAAGCTATTTATAAGCACAATTTTAATGGTCAGGAAACACAGATTTTCAAAACAAATGTGTTATGGGAAATAACCATTTGAAATTAAGGAGAGCTTGATGCAGATATCCCAGTGTCGCAGGGAAAGGCTATGCATTCAGGCTTTAGAAAAGGACTCGTCCCAAGCTTGGGCAAGCCCACAGATGCGGGTTGAGTGTTGTATGGCTGGGACACACAAATATGCCAGGACAGTGATTGAGGACAGGAGAAATTATGTGTAGAAAAGGAAGTGGATTACCCGACTAGGTGCCAGCCACCACTTGCAGGTGGGTGGTGACATGAGATATGACTCTGTATTGCAGGGTCATGTGGTCAACCACCCAGGAATAATAGCTGCGCCCTAATGCTGGTGAAAGTCAGTGATTCTTGAAGTTGAAATATTATGTCTCCTCCATGCCAAAAATGTATTGTACTGATGGAAACTAAACATGCCTATTTAAGGCTGACCTGCATGCCTGTCATGGTAACAAAATTGGCGAGTTAGTGGAGTTCCATCCTCTAAGGGCTGATAGACAAGTACACTGAATAAGATACAATGTTAGAAAACACTTGAATATTTCCATCGCCCACATTAACATTAATCATGCACACAAGTTGCAGAACACTATTTAAGTGGCTGCAGGAGNATGCACACAAGTTGCAGAACACTATTTAAGTGGATGCAGGACCTAAGCTTGCTTGGGAGGCTATGCGGCGAAGCATTGGCACGTGGCTCCACAAAAAGAAACGGTACTAGAGAGTTTATATGCTATTGAAAACTACATGATTGTTGCAAATGGTGAAGGTGAGCGGAGCAACTGCCTTTCACATGCTGAGTCTCAGACTGCTGGACTTTGTCGCATTCTCACCAGATCATGCACCAAAATGTTCTTGAAATTTTCAAAACACTATGATTATAAAACCCTTGAATAAAAACACTTAAAAATTCAATCTACATGCATTGCCTTTGCATAAATTAACAATTAAACATAAATTGGGCTTGGTGACACAAATTTTGGAACATTCATGAGTACAATAAAAACATTACAAAATATAGAAAGATAAATTAAACAATTACAAAGTAAAATAAAAATTTGCTCTGCATCTGTTTTTACAATAGTTTTAGGTTCCCGTGTCATGTTTTTGATCATGCCTTACATTTTACAAGTGAATTTTTCATACTCGCATTCCAAACTGTCTGGTAACATTTTCATGCGCTCTTACTGGTCGGGTCCAACCGGCTGGCCAGGAGGGGAGTAGCATGGAATGAGAACTACGTCACATGCCATCACACACACCTCTCTCTCTCTCTGCACTCACCAGTGGTGGCATTGTTGTTCGAGACTTCTTGCTGCGCGTGGTGCACCAGACAGACTACGAAAGGGCAGGATGCTGTCCTGCATTAAGGCATTAAGCTGCGCAGGCTTGCATATGTTAAGTTATTTTCCTACTAAATAAAAGAAAAGATAACTTTTCATCTGCAGGGAGTACATTCGCAGCTCCAGAATTTTTGTTTTAGTGCAATTTTGTGAACTAGTAGGATCCAAAGTAGCAAACAACAAGCGGTTAACAGTTGGCCAACTGTTTGCAATGCTGGGAAATGTCCACATTTATGACTGTCAGCATTTCTTATATAGTTGACAATCATATCATATAAACAAAAGTGACATTACCTATCTTTCAATAATCATAATATTGGTCAATGCTCTCACAATGATTGTTAGAATTCAACATAAGTGCCACAAGCAAACAATAAACAAAATGCTAACTGTTAGTTGTAGCTGGGAAAATATTAGCAGCAAGTTTACAGCCCTTTACGGCAGACCAACTACTATAACTAACATTATCAGCAAGCTTATGGTATTTTTTTGGCATGCCGAGTATATATTGTTGTGAAAAAGCAAATAGTATACGTAAATTCACTTGATTTTTTATTTCAAGCATAGATGAAGTAAAATTATCAAGTGACAATAATTCCTAATTGGAAAAAATAGTTTCGAGACTGGAAACCTGCAAATCATAAGATGTAAAAAATTCTTTATTTTGCACTTTAAATACCACTTGAAAGTAGCCCAAAACTAAAATAGGTACTAGTCCTTTAAACAAATTACAGAAATCCTAGGGGTTGTGTTACTAACATAAATTGTGTCTATAGCAAAACTAATAATGCAATTTTTATGTTTAGAAAGTATTCAGATTTACTTAAATTGTTCTAAATTAATACATGGTAGAGTAGTTGCTAGCATTCTTGATTATGAACTAAAAGGTTGTGAGTTCAATTCCAGGTTCTTACAAAGAAATTTACTGATTGTGAAATTATGCTGAAGATAACATAAATGAAGGCAGAAAATAAACAATTTTTATTTGGGTGGAACATTTTAATTTTTTTACTTTGAAAATGCATGGCAATCTGATTTCAAGTGGGCCACAAGTGGCAAATAACTGGGTTGTAAGTGGCAAATAGCTCGGCTACAAATGGTCAATAGCTGGGCCACAAGTGGCTTGCCATAAGTTGGTTGGCGACATTTGGTTAACTTATGGCAGGCCAGAAACAGTAAGCCTGTGGGCCAAACTGCTGCCACCCATGGCCCACTGGTGTATTAGAATCTACCTACAAGGCAGGGATGTAGCCGAGGTTTGTCCAACTCTTGCAGAAACATGTTTTTTGTAACATTAATAAATAATGTTGCTCTAAAGCACATATAATTCACTTATGTATTGTTACAAGATACCCTAGGGGTGTATCCGAGTTAGTTAGGGATGGAAGCCGTAATAAAAATAAAAAACTAAATTTGATTTTAATTTATTCACACAGCTATTATTTACAGCATTAATCTATCTATCTCCACTGTTACTCTTTTTATTTCTCAATGAGCACTAAATTTAATTTCTATTTTAAATCTAATTAACGTCCATCTTAATGTCTCTGTTTGGTTATAGTCAACTAATTCATACTCATAATTAACACACTTTCAGTCTGTCTGTTGCCATCATTTGTAATGTCTTTCACTCATGCACCCAGTCCAATAGTCCAGCCTGCCAGTCGCATTATTCACTGGGCCAATGCTCGCAGTCACAGATTTTCCTCCTGCTGTTCAATTCTCTCTCCGCTCATTTCTCTTCTCGCTCCTTGTCTATCGCTAAAATTCCAGCTACTCATCCACTCATCAACTTCCGTCTCTGAGGCCAGTCACACTTTTATACTGGCTGGCCTTGACCTGGAAAGTTTGATCCACCCCGAGTTATGCTGAGAGAAACTAGAGCAGTAAACCAGTAGAAAAGTTTTTAGATAAATACGGAATTTCAATCAGCTTAAGGTCAGGAGCACGTGCCGCAAAAGGATTATTGTGGTGGCTCAATTTTT
The DNA here is from genome assembly GCA_002778355.1 of Clitarchus hookeri. Classification (NCBI taxonomy): domain Eukaryota; kingdom Metazoa; phylum Arthropoda; class Insecta; order Phasmatodea; family Phasmatidae; genus Clitarchus; species Clitarchus hookeri. The sequence continues at coordinate 736,500 of NQII01000515.1, read as the reverse complement.
AAAACAAAATATGTGCGTCTTGGATTATCACTAGCCTGTCCTTCATTCTTCCGTTCTCACTGCCTGATATCATAAAACTTATCTGTCCTCCACACACTCTTCGCTCACTCGCGCAATGAAAAAGAAGAAACATGTAACAATATGTAAGTACAATTTATAGATTATCACAGAGCAAGACGTAATAAACATACAACATATCTGCATTTTACACACATGAATAAATAAATGCATGGCAATTTACCAAACAATTCCTCATTCAATACGGATGACTGTACCACTTTGACATGATACAATACTCAAACAGCAACTGATAATCAAACCACGCAGCATAAGAATGAGACGTATTGCATGCTGCGTGGTGGAGTGAGTGAAGCGATTTGGCTGGCTCTTAACATAGAGGTCTTGAGAGCCGATGAGGGTGATGTGAGGTGAGTACAGAGCAGCACCGGAATTAAGGGGCAGGGGAAATGGCAGATCCCCGAGATAACCAGCCGACCAGCGGCATCATCTGGCATGATTCCAACTTGCAAAAATCCAGAGTGAACTGGCCAGGAATTGAACCCGGTTCGCCTTGGTGGGAGGCAAGTAGTCTAACCGCTCAGCCACCGTGGCCCCGCCACATGGTGGAGGAGAGTGAAGTGGTAAAGGCTGGGATGGACAGACAGAATTGTGCGCCAATTTCAAAACATGTATACATTAAAGTAGCTTTATTTTTTAAATCATTTAGAATAGGGCACATATGTACATTAACTTTTCCACTTAAAATTACCTCTCTGTTCACCTACCTGAATGACAATTTATTTCGGTCTCTCCTGTATGTATTTTATATATATATATATATATATATGTATGTGTATGTGTGTGTGTGTGTGTTGCTTAGCATTGCTTCCCTTTGACCGGTCCCATGCAAGCGAGGGAGTGTGTGAAGGTCAAACAATTAACATTAGAAGCCGGGTGCATTTTTCAAAGGCCTGCCTCCACGCATACCACTGTGGGCCACCACGATAAACCTATTTATTGCAATTCATGCACTCCTGACCTCTGGTTTATTAAATTTCTGGGGTTATCAGAAGGAATGTTCTGGTTCATTTTGCTTGCCTCTCTCAGCAAGACTCAGGGTGTGGGGAACCTTTCAGATCTTGGCTGCCGAGACTATTTAAGACACGACAGGCCTCCAAGCCAACAGTTTTGAGGTTTGTGTGAACTTAAGCAAAATATGTACGAAGACAGCTAAATGACGAACCAGCAAAGTATTGAATGGCGGCAAGAGTGACCAGCAGGAGTGAAGTCGGCAGACAGCGAGCATCGGTGCAGTGGAGAGAGACTGGCAGGTGGGACTATTGAACTGGATGCGTGAGTGTAAGATATTTCAAATGATGGTAACAGACAGACTAAACACGTGTTAATAATGAGTGTGTTGTAAGTAACTACAACCAATATAAAGACATTGAGAAAGACTTTAATTATAATTGAGATAGACATTAAATTTTGCGCTCACTGTGAATAACAAGATTAATAGTGGAGATAGATAGTTCAAGGTTTTAAATATTAGCCATGTGAATAAATTAATAATCAAGTTTAGTTCTTTTATTTTTATTAAGACCTCCATCCCTCACACACTCTGATAGGATCATCTGGCATCTTGTAACAGTGTGTTGTATATATACTGTCTATCTGTGTGTATGTGTGTATATACAGGTTGATTCTAAAATCATGGGACAAACATTGGCGAATCATCTTGCAGCCCATGGTAGCTAGGCCAAAAACCAAAACAATGAGCATAGGACCCACCTTTATCTTGAAGAGTAAGGGCATAAATCCCCCATGTAAGTGCAGCTGAGGAACATGTTAGGTGACAATAAAGCAAAAACTACTGAGATGGGACATTGAACTTCTGGATTCCGTTCACGTGCATGGAGATACGCGCATGGTGAAAAAATTGTGACTGTCATCCAACCCCATTATTGAAAAACTAGGGTTTGCCACCCTTATTATGCATGTAATTATGTGACTGTAGGCCCTACGTTACATATCTAAACAAATTAATTATCGGCAGATCGTAATTAACAATAAACCTTCTGTTGTCTAAACTTGCTCAGGCTAACCGTTTCTGTGATAAGAGCACACAAAACGTTAGCGCCATATCTATGCCTACAGACAGGCAACCCTTTCAACATGTGCATGACAACACATGCGGCCGGGGACCTCTCACTAGCGGTCATGTCTGACACATAGTTCATATCCTGCATACTGTAGGAGTACACTGTTAAAAACGTCCGTATATTTACGGAAAATTTCACGGAAATGTACAGTAAATACATGAAAACTAAATCTGTAATGACGAAAAATGGATCTGAGTCTGTAAATATGAAATATGGATAGTCTCTATATTCCCTACAGCTTCGGATTTGGGAATGAACAATGCTGACTTTGCACGAAGCTTTCTTTGTCACTGTAACCAGAAAATTATCGTTTCTGAGGCAGTTATGTTATATACGACACTAAGGCCTCTTTGTTCAAAGATCACAAATTAGCGTCAGGCATCTGTAACATTCAGCAACACTTAAAGTATACTTACTTCAATAGAAACTATAAAGGTTGCTTATGTGGCTTTCATAGAAATACCAACATTATACCACAAGACTTAATGTGAAGGTTGTAGATCAATGGTTAGAGTTATGGACTACTAATATTTTAAATTGTGTTCAAATCTTGCTCAGGTAGAAAATATTTTAACTTTTTAAAATATTTTCTTTATACACAGTAGAACACCCAAATAACAAAAACTAAGTAATAGTTTAATTGTCTTTTTTGTTTGTTGTTAAACTGAAAGTACAGAAAACTAACAAGTATATTAACTAAGAGAATCCGTGAATTCACTGAAAGTTCTGTAAAATTTACGGAAAGTCCATTTTTGAACAGGTGCATGGTAATACAATCCTATAGTACACAGCTCCAACACTGGATTTATTTATACGTTCTATCATTTGTCATGCATTTTGTAGGAACATGTTATTGACAATGCAATATATGCATACTATTTACTTTAATGGTTTCATAGCAACAGATGTGCAAACTGGCCGCCCTCCATCTCAATTCAGGCGCACACACATTGTGGAATGGCTGCCTGTACCACACGCAAGTCATCATTGCTTACATGTACCACAGCTCATGCAATAGAGCAATGCATTCTGCGACGCTGTCCACACATTCACGGTACACAAATTCCTTGAGGAATCCCCACAAAGTCCACGGGATTGTGTTTTAGCGACCTTGGTGGCCAGGATACAGGTCTACCCCTATTGATCCACTACTGCGGATAGATGAGATAAAGTTCCCGGCGAGCTGTTCCGCTGTAATGAGCTGGTGCCCTGTCATGTTGGTACCACATAACTCTTCAGACAGCCAGTGGGATGTCTTCCAACAATTCTGGTAGAATCTTATGGAGAAACATCACATACATTCTTCGGGTAAGGTAATCTGGCAACAGATACGGTCCCACTAACCGGTGCCTAGAATACAGCACCACACATTTATGCTCCATAATGCCTGAAGTCCTCTGGAATTTGTTATATGCAGATTGCTATGAGGCCAATAGTGGCTTTTGTACCAATTAAAAAACACCTTCGCGGGTAAAATGTGCTTCTTCTATCCAAAGGATGTGACCTACGAAGTCTGGATCTTGTTGAATAATGTCAGCATCCATTGACAGTAATCAAGATGGTGAGGCCGATCTCCATCCATTAAATGATGCATGGCACTGTAGTGATAAGGATAGATCCCATCGTCGTGCAAGATGTTCATTACAAGGGAATGACTCACACCAAGTCATTGTCCGGCAGTGCTCAAGCTCAAGGTGGGATTCCTTGTGAACATCTGAAGAACCCTTTCTTTGACCCACGGCGTGCGTTGATATGATTGCCTTCTGCAATTTACACTCAGCCGAGGCATTATTTGCCCCGATTCTCATGCTAGTTGTTCCAGACCTCTAATATCATTGGCTATAGAGTGACAATGACCACAATACCTCTCTCTGTACAATCGTGCAGCTGCAATCGCATGATCACTGCACTTGCTATGTATGCGGTACATGTCGCAGTATTCCTGTGGTATATTCCATGTGGATGCCTGCACCTTCGCACTATTTGACTGTTGCAAACGCACAATAAGCGAGCACACTACTACACTGCGTACATCTGCCTCCATCCATTTTTCAGGTGTGTTGCATACCACTAAGAGTGTACACCACCACTATTATATGTGTGCAGTGCTGCTGGTGTTCAACGATTTGCCTGTCTGTAGGCATGGACACGGCGCTCACACTTTGTGACCTCTTATCTCAGAAACGGTTAGCCTGAGCGTGTTCGAACAAGAGAACCTTTTTTGTGTTCATTATGACATGCCAATTATTAATTCGCCTAGATACATCTCTTATGGCCTATAGTAACATATTTACATGCATAATAAGGGGTGCAAATCGTAGTTTTCCATTGATGGGGTTTGTAAGACAATCACAATATGTTCACCATGCGCGTATCTCCATGCACGTGAATGGAATCCAGAAGTTGAATGTCCCATCTCAAATAGTTTTTGCTTTATTGTCACCTAACATGTTCCTCAGCTCCACTTCCATGAGAGAATTATGCCCCTACTTTTTGAGATAAAGGTGTGGTTACTTTGCTCATTGTTTTGGTTTTTGGCATAGCTACCCAGGGCTGCGAGCTGATTCACAACTTCCAATTTATCCTGTGTGTGTGTGTCTATACATATAAATATGTGTGTGTGTGTGTGTGCATGCGTGCGTGCACGCGAGTGTGTGTACAGTATAAAGCAGATTATCTGAACGTCGGTTATACGGATGACCAGTTATCCGGACTCGTTTTAGAAATAAATAAAATAGAAAAAACACAAAATTCTCTTTCATCACAGTGTTTCCCTTACCCGCGGAGGAGAGACGAGCACTTGTGTCGGCTCTTGTGATGTGCCCTTTCATGTTTTGTTCACAGTAAACACGTCCGGGAGGGTGGCGGCTACTTGTTAACGGATTAATTTTTTTATTTTGTGTACAGTTTCTGTTTTGGATAAGCTTTATATGTTCCATGCATGTGTAATAAATTTTACGTTGTGTGAAAATTATTTTTTTACAAATTCTTTTATCTTTATTTTCCACATATTTCCGTTATCCTGATTTTTGATTATCTGAATTACCTTTGGTTCCTACTAGTCTGGATAATCAACTTTCTACTCTGTGTGTGTGTGTGCATATATATATAAACACATATAACCTATTGTCTAAAGTGATTCCTAAGGGTGGTACATACCTCTAAAGTTGTACCTGAAGCACAAGTGTATTACAAATACCTACAGGAGATGGAACACTGAGTGTCTGGATAATATGACATGCTGTTTAATAATCCATCTTTTAAATCCCAAGTATGCAACAGCCACGTTGAGAGTAAGTCGAAATAAGGGTAGTTACTGTGATTATTTCGATGATATAATTTGACGACAGTGACAGGCAGGTGTTATAGTGTTTACAAATCTTTGTTCCGTTACACTTCGTCCAGACATTCAATATTCCACCTTAATAAGTTTCTCCAATATTTGCAATAAACTGGTGTTTTAAGTCCAGCGTCAAAAGTGTGTAATTCTCTTAGGATTCACTTTAAACCCTTAAGGTGGAGTGTTCCATGAGTGTTATGCTCTCAATCATAAAAATAAAATCTCTCATATATCAAGCAAAACAATATAACACATCTACAACAGTTTCTTATTGTATACTTGCACATTATCAAACAATTTTGCAAATATTATTTGATATTTTAATAATTTTAACTTCTGGAATGACAAACGAGTAAAGATTTTATTTTGATACACATTTCACTTTGGGCAGTAAACTTCTCTCTTGGACTTGTCAAGGTCTTTTTTCAAAACATGTCATCTTTTTGATAAAAATAATTATGTACTGTAATCCTGCTAGTAGCTGTTACGATGGTCATTTGATGCAAATTTTTAAATGCTTTATTTATATCAATAGTTTAGGTTTACAATAAAAATTATGATGACATTGCATCTATACCCATCTACAGTTTTGTCAGATAGGTGTATGTATTCATAATATACAACTTAGTAAAGTAAATCATGAAATTGTGTGATATAAATATTGGCAGTATTTTACAAGCACACTGTCCCTGCATTGGTGCGCAAACTACCGACAAAATACAGAACTATGTGACGGAGTGCTGGCAAGCAGTTTTCGTTTTTATTGTACTCTCTTCCACCCCAGGAAAGAGAATGGGCATGGACTTCAGGGTAGTGTTTGTGAAGAGGTGGAGGGGATTTGGGTAGCGGCAGGATGGGGAGGGTAGTTGCCAAATGTCCTCATCGCCAGTGTTTAGCTGTAACGAAGGGACTAGCCGCGGTTTGGCGGCCGACACACTCCACAGGCGAAGGTGAAATCTGTCCGCTCAACACTGTTTCCTCGACCAGTGCTAGCGACGGGATGTAGGTCTCTGTAATGACTCTGAGCTGCCCCATTATAGTCTTCAACTTCAATCCCAATTCAAAATGGATTTTGGTTAAACACATCTGAATATATTGGTGTGATAAATTAAAGGCTATATGTAACATATGTATGATTTGTACATTATAAACCACAAGTCATATTAGAGAAATAATTTTCAAATATCAGAATGCATTCACATACATTATCTTAATAGCTACATACTCGTAAGTATGATATCGCCCACAGGGGTGACTTGTTTTTACAGACATGGAGTGTAAAATATATCATTACGAAAATTGTTTTGTAATTTCTTGTCAAACACGCAGGGATGAAAACAGGATTTCCAGGTCCCTATGCAAGTAAGTCTTTGGGGTCCATACCATACCAAATCCACCCCTTCTTTCACCCACTCTCATCCCTAAGATGGTGATGTAAGTCCCCTTCAGGCCGTTTTTAGTCCCCCCCTGTCCCCTTTGTTATAGACCAAGCAAATACGCTGTAACTCAAACAAGAACAGTATCCGTGAACCAAGTGATGCTGTGTAATTTTCATAAACTAAGGAAATAGTTTACACAAGTTCTTACTCTGGCAGAGAAATATAAACCATTTTTAGTTTACACTATTTTCAACATTTCTGTTTATTAAAATTTGATGATACAGATCAACTTTTTCTAATTCTCTGCAAATTCTGGCATAAGTACCACAGTTTTTATTTACTATGAGATATGAGATATATATAATATTAATAACTTTTTAAATGGCCATAAACGAACTTACATGGATTAAATACATTCTAAATACATCAAAAATTCTTCATTCAAGTATTAGGCCTATAGTGTTTATTCTGTATCCTTACATGCTTAATTTAAAAATTTACAATCAACAAACGGGCAATATACGCAATACACCTTATACTTTCAATGAACACATTGCTGTCAAACAATAAAACTATGCATAAATGTACATAAACACTATTTTACATAACGAAAATACATCTACAATTACATATCATACAAAAGTTATGGCATGGAATTGATAAAATGATTCTTTCAAGTATAACAATAAAAAAATCATTATCACTTACATAAGACTTTCTGAGCAACTCAGAAAGTAAACTGCAATATCTTGGACACAGTAAAACTCGGGTAACCATAAATAAACTCCATCTTGGCACTTATAAAACAACACTGTGAGTTAGTGTTGGATGCAGTAGGAACAGGAAGGGTGCACACTCCTTTAGAGAGGTTCAGGTCAACCCAGCAAATCACCAGCAGAAAGGATTGTTACATCATGTGATGGGCTGTAAGCACTCCACAGGCATTGTTGCGCACCATCCAGGGACATGCCATGGTAGCTGGAGTACGTACGCCTGTGTCCACCAGTACACCAGTACCATATCCGGGTGGTTAGCAGAGCGACATCTGTCATTGTAGCATCCTTTATGACATATACCATTACGACCTGAGCATCGCAGAGCACATGTGACCTTCTGCCAGGAATAGGCAGCATGGCAGCTTGCAGATTGGCAATGAGTGGTGTTCAGCGATGAATCACAGTTCTGTCTGGATACAGACGACTGTCAAATTTGAGTTTGAAGACGTCCTGGCCAGCGCTGTGATCCATGTTTCGTTGTAGAGCGGCATGCCACCCAACGAGAGGTGTCATGGTGTGGAGTGCCATTTCCTACAATTCCCGCAACCCACTGGTGGTGATTGAAGGAACTCTGATCATGCAGTGATACATCCAGGAAATTCAGTTACCATGTGCACTTCCCTTCCCGGTGCAGCTTGACAACCCCATTTTCCAGCAGGATAATAACTCCCAGCCTCACACAGCATGGGTATCTCTGGCCTGCCTTCATTATGTCAACATGCTTTCTAGGTCAGCAAGGTCTCAAGGTAGCAACTTAGGCCAGCGGCAACTATGGCATATTTAGAGGGTCAGTTACGCCAGCAGGATTTTCCTCAGGAGAACATCTGACATCTGTTTGCCTCCAAGCCTGACCGTATCGCTGCCTGTCTCCGTGCTACGGGCGGTCTAACACCATATTAAGTGCATCCTTCATTTGTTTGTCCCCTGCAATACATGCTTGGTGTTGTACAATATTTTGATGTTTTCCATATACATACTACTATGTCCTGTGCCTGTACGTACTTACGAGCCCCTTAGAAGGCACCTTAAGGGTGGTAAATTTTTTGCAAATTAGTGTATAAGTGTATATATTTAACCTGAAACTATGGAATTATGCAAAATAGATGTATCAAACAACAAAAAGTGTCCAAATTAACGCCCACTATTTTTGAGGGGACAATTCAACCCTGCAAAATTTAGCTCACCGTCGCCCCATCTGGGTGGTGGGTGAGGGAGGCAATATTTAAATATCAAATGGTTACCACCATGATTGATTAGAAATTCAGTTAATTATAAACTGTGTTTGTAATTCGTCATCGATGGCACTTTAATTGGTGCAAAATAAATTACCCTGGTAACATCAATTGGGAACCATCAAGTTTCATTCCAGAAGGAATCTGCAGTACAAACTACCACGTTTGTGTATTAAACATGTTTTTCGACTTGTCATAGATGGCATGGAAGACGAGCTTTAGTCATGCTTCTAAATTTTTGCAAGGCGAACCCCCATGCTATAATTGATGCATTCTGCTTCAACATTAAATAAATATAACCTTTATGATTCAAATCATGCATATGTAAATAATATGTGCAGAGGGTCCCCCTGCATCTCACCTTCTGGGTTCTTGTATTCTGCAAGTCCCTTTGCCTCTCTCCTACAGGGTGCATAATCTAAATGCTTGAAATAATGGCCTCCAACTTCGATACCTTTAGTAATCTGTACTTCAAATAATGGTACATAATGTGAAGTGTCTAAATCAATTTATACACAAGCATTTCAGATTTTTTAAATAATGTCACAGGTTGTTGTGACTTTGAGATACACCTTTTTTTTGAGGAAACCCCACAAAAAGAAATTTAGTGACGTAATGTCTGGCAATCTGGTAGGCCAATTTACTGGACCACCTCTACAGATGCAGCATATTGTAATCATTATCTAATATAACCTGTGCTGTTGCTACGTAACACGCTGGACACCCATCATGTTGAAATCACATGGTCTGTTGCTCTTTGAGGCTTAGGTCTTCAAGCAATGTCAGTAGGTTATATTGCAGAAAGTTGCTGTGTTTTTCACAATTCAAGGAACCTTCAATGAAATAAGGTTTGATGAGTTTGTGGCCTGTCGTACCACATCAAACATTTACAGACCACAGATACTGACGTTCAGTTTGATGCAACGAGAGTGGATTTTCCACTCTCCAGTCATGCAGGTTGTGTTGATTAACCTCATTGTAGTTGACTCATCTGAGAACAGTACCCCGTGGAAGAAATCCAGGTTTTGTTGTTTTTGTTGCAATGCCCATTGACAAAACATTACTCAATTCTGGAAATTAATGCCATGTAGTTCTTGATGCAAAGACACATGGTAGGGATGCATTTTTTGAAGGTGTAGTATTCTCCAAACACTAGGTTGCGATATCCTACTACCACAAGCTATTTCTTGAGTGTTCACATGGAGATTATGGGTCACAGCAGCTAGCACTGCCACTTGAATATAAAGGATGAACGACAGAATTATTGGTATGCCTTCCACATTCACCCTAAATCAAAATAATCTCAATTTTCTCTTGTACAGATAAAGATGCTACACTTGAAGAGTATCAACGCCACCCCCAATCGGAAATTTTAAATAAACTAAACATTATATTTACAGTAAGACTATCTGCCGCCAGCAGGTTTAGGAATGTGGCAGGTAAAACCATGGATGCATATTGAGGATTGCAATAACAAATAATCAGTAATGAAATATAGCAGAATCAAACACTGATCTCAACAACAAACCATGGGTACAGGCACTGGTGTGGTTGAATGTGGCGCTTCTACCACATGCTGTACCTCCTGCACTGTCTCTGAAGACACATCACATGACATGTTTTGTTATCATTGTGTATGTTTTAGGCCCCTACTATATGGTAAATTAATCTGTAATGTATAGTGAGGTTTCCCATTTGCAACTGCAGTGTTCCTTCTCGTGACATGCAAGGGGACTCACTAAAAACAAGCACCCCGATGTTGGGCGGCAAGGGGACTCTCCGCAAACATTTATTACACCAGCATATTTAGAAAAATTATAGGATATGTTCCGTCAACATTGTTGCATAATACATTACATCATGGGGGTTCCAGTTACAAAACACCTAGACGCTTACCCACTTTTTGCTGCCTGTAGCATCATTTATCACAGGTTGAACAACAAAGACACAAATGTGATAGTTTGTATTGCTGATTCCTTTTAGAATTAAATGTGACTGTTCAGAATTGATGTAACTAAAGGGTAATCTACTTTGCCCCAATTACTGTGCCATGTACAACAAGTCATGAAAACTTTTTCTAATAAATATTTCACATGTATTGAAGTAGAATCCGAATCTGCAATAAAACTTGGGGATTCCCATTTGACATTTCAACATTATCCCCCAGATGGGTCTAGGGTGAGCTAACTTTTGTGGGTTTTGACACTTAAAAAATTGTGAGGGTTTACTTTGACACTTGTTTATCCTACAATGCATCTATTTTGTATCATTCCGTAGTCTCAGGCTAAATGAATCACCTGGTATGTGTTTGTATATATGTTATTTTATGTTTGTGTCTGTATATGCATGTATGTATCGCTAATATAATACTAAAATTGATATATGAAAGCATTTTTGTAAACTGTAAATTTTTTGTAATTCCATATTATCAGCAAAACTATTAAACTTGTTCAATGATCTTAATTATATTGCTTCATAGCTATAATTTCAATCTGAATGTACATATATCAAAGTAAATATGTTTTTTAATCACTGCTGCATCAGTGCCAAATTCAATTAGCCACATAGGGACCATTTCTATATGCAAACTTGAAAGTGTAAAAACAAGATTATATCAAACAATTTTTGAAAAAGCTTAAACTGTGTGCACAATTGGAGGCTGTCTTCATTCAGTTTCCACATGTTTTAGTGTAAAGACTTTAATGCATAAATGTATGTACTTTTACAAATTAGAGTTGAAGATGTCTGTACCAGTATCAAATTTTCATAAAAAAACATAGGAATGCATTTAACAACTCTCCATAAGAATACACATACCTGCTCCAAAGTTGGAACAAGAAGAGGGAGGTGGTACATGGGACTGATAAAAACATCAAGTCTGCGAGACATCCAGAACATTAAATGCAACACATTAACATGGAATGTAACCACAGTGAATGGCCACACATGCTGCAATTCTACCATGTAACCTCTTGTACAAATGCTGAATATCTTTCTGGTGTATGGTATCACATGCTCTCTGTGCTTCTTGGCATAACTGGGCGATGGTCACTGCCAAGGCTTGGGCTGGATGTCAGGCACCATCCCATCATGTCCCACGTATGCTTGATAGGTGGAAGTCTGGAGATCTAGTGTGGGTCCCATCGTACGTATGTGTCACATTTCTTGCTACACAATGGTTAACAACATGGGGACACGTGTTATTGTGCTGGAAGGGTGGTTCCTGCAGTGTGTTGACATATGGTGGAAGGAGAGGATTTNGGGGACACGTGTTATTGTGCTGGAAGGGTGGTTCCTGCAGTGTGTTGACATATGGTGGAAGGAGAGGATTTCCATCACAGATGTATAACACACTCGTCATGCTCCTCTGAATGTGTCACCCTACCTCGCCCCTCAGCCGGTGTACGGCCGCCGTGGGTCACTCGCGCACAAGTTTTATGCGTGTGATGCGGTTGGTGTGTGTGTTGCATGTGCGCGGAAGCCCCCCCGAGGGCCCATGAGGGACGTCCAGCGTGTGTTAGTTTTAAGTATTTTCTTTGCATAAGTGCCTTGCTCGTGTACTCCCATGCACGCCTCTGTGATTTAAAGAGTTTTGTTAGTTTTAAGGAATTCTTTTGTAATATCTTTTTGCAGTGTACTCCTGTGCACATTGTTGTAATTTGAAATTTGAAGGGCTGGTAAATTTAAATTTGTTTTATATGATTATTTTGCAGTGCACTCCCGTGCACGTAATAGTGATTTCTTGTGTTAGTATTGTTCCATACCATCGTCATCTATGCTCATGTTACATCTTTACTTGTGTGGNGTAATAGTGATTTCTTGTGTTAGTATTGTTCCATACCATCGTCATCTATGCTCATGTTACATCTTTACTTGTGTGGTGCACGGGGCCAACACTTCCAGCAGCGCACACGTGCTCCGCTTTCGACGGCCATTGGACAGTCTCTTCTCTGAGCTCGTACCGGGGGGACGCGCGTACCGCGTGCCCTGCGGGGGTTTTACTATTGCACTTTCTGATATTGTAATTCTGGTCGTCTAATTATTTTAAANGCGTACCGCGTGCCCTGCGGGGGTTTTACTATTGCACTTTCTGATATTGTAATTCTGGTCGTCTAATTATTTTAAAACCTTTTCGTTTAGCCCCGGTAGCCGACTTTTGGCCCACTTGCCTTTCGGGGTGCTCTCAACTTAATATTTTCTGCGATGCTTTCTATGATGTGTGAACTTGTACTTTGTACCCAGACCGAATCAGACGGGACTTCACCTTAATTTGAGTACAGCCGCCTGGCTATTTTGTAGTTAACTTTTTTGTGTGTATTTTCTGTACTGCCTAAAGTGATAATGTATAACTTTTATGTTAATTACATGCCAGATGGCACCCGATTCTAATGAGCTTGTGGTCGAATCCATTTGGGTAGTCTAGCACCTTCCCGGTTGTGGTACAGTGTAAGGTGTGTTCTGCGGCCAACAGCAGAACAGAAGAGTAAGGGTAGGTATATTTCAGCGTCAAATAAGTAGCCACGTAGCGACGTCACGCCCTGCTAGAGTCTATGCCAACCGTGTGGCAGTGCACATATTCACAGCCTGACACCCTAGGAATTTACTGTTCAAACATTTTTACTTATTACCAGTTGATACCGGTAACAAATGAATACCAGAGGCTAATGGTCTCCATTTCCATAATCCCAGGTATGGGTACATTATAGCGAGTGTGAATGCATGATGGGTTGTTCCGCTTACCTGCACGTCTATGAACGTGAACACAGCCATCACTTTGTCCAAGGCAGAAATGACTAATCACTGAACATCATTGTTCTCCATTCGCCTCTAAAAACGCACTCTCTCCTGACACCACCAGAGACGTTTACGATAATGAGAAGGCGTCAGCAGTAAATCTGCCAGAGGAACATGAGAATGTTAACCTACCTCCCACAATTGATTGTTTATTGTTCGTGCAGACACATGGCAGGGCACAGTGGCTCTGATTGCACATAAAGTTTCTATTCCACCTGTTAGGGTGGCCTGAACTATCTTTCTGTCCAGGCGCTCATCAATGCCGCAAGATGAACTGGTGGAGCTAGACGGCCGTGGGAACCCTTTGACACCCATTTTCTCCATCACCGAAGGACCACTTACACAACCGCCCCCAAGTGAATCGCAATTCTGCAAAACGTCCAGCCAGCCTCTCCGAATAGTACTGTATAGCCATGCTCAAAGTCATTTAACTGTTCAATGAATGCCTGCCTTCATCTTCCAGGAATTGCAGACACATACTGTAATCGCACAGCCAACTGCACTCATCATGTTGTCAGATAACCTGCAATAAGACACTAGGTGTATTGGTAGCAGACTGGTGCAGGTGGGTGGTGCCCTTCCACTTACAATCAGAGTGCCTTCTAAACACAGTTTGCATTGTAAAACCATTTCGGATTGGAGAATGTTTACTAGGTGTTCTTCAATCCATTTCCACTAGGGTATTTATAGTTTTTCACAGTAAAATTTAAAAGAGTTGAATAGGTAAACATTATGTGGAATTTTTCACAAGTCTTTAATTGATACATTTGGTACAAAACAATGTCTTATATAACAACATACTTACAGTGTAATTTGTTTGACACTATAAAAAACTACTTTATTGCACAAAATGTACCATGCTAAAGTGAAATTCATTCACAGGCAACCAATAATTTGCAGTAAAGCAATTTATAGCAGGAATTATTGTACTTCAGTTTTAAAAGCTCTGTTCAGTGTAAAAGTGTTCAGAACAAGTTCACAGTTGAAAAATTTTTACAAATAAAATTCAGTTCACGTTCTTGAAATGTCTTGAAAACCATAGCAGTATGGTTGATGGTGTGGTCTTGCAAGAGAAATGCTGTATGGAAAGCCAACTCCAGCCCCTCGTTTCATTGATTAAACCATCATTTGTCACCTCACCTGAAAAAATTTTCATTTTTTTGACATAACTCCTTTTTAGATACTGTTATCAAAACAGTTTTAAACATCTTATTAGTTAAATATATATTTTTTTGCTTTAAGAATGTCAAAATGGCTATTTTTGTGAAAGTGCCATATTTATGTTATGCCATTTGTAGGGACGTTGTATTGTGAACAATGATTAAGCCAAAATAATATCAAACTGACAGTTACTACACCACAGACTATTTAAATGCAAGTTGAAATATAATATATTATCCCTGGATACATAAAATGTAATAATAATGCATACTGGTACAAAGAATATATTTATTAACTAACTGGAATTTTCAGTGGTGGATGTAATGTGGAAAAAATTAATGAAACACTCACTTGACTAGTTAGAGAAGGGGATGGTCCTTTTCACAATAAGTTACTTGAGAATCATAAACTTCAAGAGAGGGAATATGGTGAAAGTGTTTATTTACTGAAAAATTTATTTAATTTTGTTTACCTTGGCATAAGAGTACAAAAAGATATAGAAGCAAACACACACCACCATCAAGAAACTGGTGAAGAGAACACAGTGTGTGGAGAAATATAGCCCAGTGTTTAAGGGAGAAACAAGGTTCCTGTTTCCACCAGAAGCTAAAGATGTTGGACAGAAGCCCCCACCCGACTCAACCAAAGAGACAGCGATCCCGCCAAAACCCCCACCTTTCTAAAGATGGGATGAGCAGAGCGTAATTGTTGGGAATGCAATTGTGCAGAAACTTATTGCTCTGCTATTTATTATTAAACATTGTACATGACAAGTCTCTCATTTAATGTTTTCAGGTACTTTCACTTGAAGTAGGTTATACTATACTTCATGAAATAGAATTTCTAAAATTTAAAATAAATAACATGCCAAATTAATTACAAAATTTATTCTGGGTCAAAAATCCTAATCAGAGTGTTGACTTCACTTGTCCTCTTGCTAAAATATGCATAATAGTCCAAGCAGTAAAAGTTAAAAATCCCCAAAAATTAACAAATGTTTCATCTGCTTAGTGGGAAATAATAGACAAATGAGCTTTTACAACTAGAGTGCACAGGAAACATTTGTAAAATAATTTGTAACTTACACTGGGCTTCACAACAACAGAAAACTTGCCAGCTACAAACTCTCGGAGCTCTTGTCAGAATCTCCTCAAGCAGAAGTTATAATAATTCTTTTACATTACATGAATAAAACTGGACAGTTCTGGAAATTTCAAATTGAGGTATTACCATAGGTGAAATAATCACACAAACCAACTGGAAGTGAAACATGCAACGATTAGGGAATAAGCTTAATGAAAGGAATAAAACTTAAACAGATCAGAGTTTGGACACATCCAATGAGGCATGACTTGCTAGTCGCGGATAGGCGACATTTATGATGTGAAATGACTATGACATGGAATTACACAACCCCACTGAATACTGGTGCATTTAGGAATGTCCTAACTTTAAAAAAAATAAATGATAATCCAGGAAGACCTTAATATAAATCTCTGTTAAACACAAGGAGTAACACAAGGGAATACTGAGTCAAGAAGTCTACCAAGACAGATAAGAAATGAGAACACTGGGCATGTAAACTAGACTGACCCAGAAAAAGGCAGTGTAAAAATAACCCAAAATAAATAAAGGAAGTAGTGGTCCAAAGTCTCTTCTGTTAAGTGAAGGAAATATACACCCTAAAAATTGTACAGGTAGGCCTCGAATTTCATACACACGAGACTCGTACAACTTATAGTTTTATACATAAGATATTATCACCTCTAAATAAACTTTTGTACAACTTATTTGATCTTTTATACATTAAAAATCTATCGATATATGGATATACCACTGTTTGTTGCTATCAAACACACCATGTCGAGCCTTTATGCATCATGTATTTTCAGTGTTTTTATATGTTGCAGCGAGACACCTGTCAGTTGTTCTGACACAATACAAATGAGTACTTTGTGAAAAAAATGTATACGAGTGTATGTAAAAATTTTAATTTTGATAAACTACAAAATATAATGTTACATTTGCACAATATGTTTACAGACAGTAGGATGCATATTTAATAACTGTATTTACACATAATGCCTGTACTTAATTAACCAGATTTTTGCCCATAAATAGTGTGCACGGATTGTGCAATGTCGTCCGAGAAAAAACAAAACAAATCTTTGCTATACATTTTTATATACTCAAATACCACGGCCAAATAGAAATCAAAAGGCCACCTACTTAACCTAAAAATTAGTATTGTCACAAAATAAATTACCTACAATGAAACATCCTATGATGTAATTTGTCTGTTATAATACATTTCCTATAGCATTATAACCAATATGAAATACAAAGTAGGTATGTACATACTGTGCCTATTTAACCATATCAGGTTTGGTTTTCATTTGCCGCAATGTAGAATATTGGGAAACAAAGTAATGAGCATCATTGAGAACTACCCAGCTTGCGTAAGGCAAATGTCAGCCGGTGGCCAGACAGCTGGCACACAAACTGGCAACTGATCTNGGGGGGTGGGGGGGAGCTTATTCCCTAACTCAGTATTGGAGGAAAGCATGTAAAAGAGGAAAATGACTGTCGAAGTGTGTGAAAAGCCTCAAAACTTATCATACCATTTCTCTAAAACAGCTCATTCAAACAGTTTCATATTTTGGGAATCGACACTCAGTTGCTTTATTGTCATTGATGACTGGTTAATTTTTGGAAATAACATAAAGCAATTAAAGAAAAAAATATTTACTAAATGTTTGTGCAAAATTCCAGAAAAGTTGCTATATGAAAAGTAAGATACTTTTAAATTTTTTGTTTGAAGAGATAGATGGGGAATGAAAGAAGATGAAATGTAGAGAAAGGAACAACATTTTATGTGAAGGTTGCCGAAATGTTGTGAGTGGCCTGGTAACCACATAGTAGGCTGATATGATTGGAGGATTTTATGGTCAACGCGAATTTTCCGGGAAAAAGTTTAAACAGTATAATATATGACTCAATATAAACCTTCAACATAAGGCCTAAATGAAAGAAAATAAATGCTTGAATCCTCTTTTTGTTTCTAAATTACTACCTTAATAATGCTGTACACTATCACAATCGGTTGGCATTGGTTCAATTCTCTGCGAAGACATTAATTTTGAAAATTGCTCAATAACGGGATTGAATATTTNCAATCGGTTGGCATTGGTTCAATTCTCTGCGAAGACATTAATTTTGAAAATTGCTCAATAACGGGATTGAATATTTTAGTGGCCTACCTGAAACATAAGTTTGCAAGAATGCATTCTGAGATATGCAGCATTTTGAGTAGTTAAATATAATATTGTCACGTGTTGCTGCCTTGCATCGTTTCCCTTGTGCTNTTTTGAGTAGTTAAATATAATATTGTCACGTGTTGCTGCCTTGCATCGTTTCCCTTGTGCTGTCCCGCTCGAGCGTTTGAAGGAGTGGGTCAAGGGCATTATTACTGGTAATCCCAGGAGTACGCAGAGATTTACAAAGGTGTGCTGCTACTGTAGAGATAAGCCTATTGCGACTCATGGGCTTCCATCCTTGAGCAGATTGAATTTCTGGGGTTATCATCGAAAGAATGTTCTGTACATCACATTTGCCTCTCAGCAAGACTCTGAGTGTGGGGAACTTTCTAGATTGGGCTAGTGAGATTGCTTAAGCTGCGANTCACATTTGCCTCTCAGCAAGACTCTGAGTGTGGGGAACTTTCTAGATTGGGCTAGTGAGATTGCTTAAGCTGCGATGGGCTTCCATGCCGACAGTCTAGAGTTTGGAGGGTTGNTTCTAGATTGGGCTAGTGAGATTGCTTAAGCTGCGATGGGCTTCCATGCCGACAGTCTAGAGTTTGGAGGGTTGTACGACCTTAAGCGCCAGGTGTGCGAAGACAGTGAGGCGACAAGACCGGCAAAGCAATGAGGGTGCGCGAGTGACCAGCGGAAGTAAAGTTTGCAGACTGTAAGTATTGGATCAGAGTGTGAGACTGACGAGAGGGACTATTGAACTGGATGCATGAGTGAGACACATTTAGAATGATTGCAATAGACAGATTGAATATATGTAAATATAAGGAGAATGAATTGACTATAACCAATATAGAGACAGTGATAAAATAAAATTGAGGTAGACATGAAAAACTGTGCTCATTGAGAATAACAAAAGTAATAGTAGAGATAAATAGTTTAATGCTAGAAATAATAGCTTGTGAATATTTATAGCTGTATTAACAAATATTAAAAAAAATTTAATTTTTTTTTTAACAAGACCTCCATCCCTCATGAACACGGATACACCTCTCCGGCACCTCGTAACACTAGTAGAAGTGATGAGAATTGGTGTTCATTACTCTCCTGGAGTTAGAACATGCAAAGTTNTAACACTAGTAGAAGTGATGAGAATTGGTGTTCATTACTCTCCTGGAGTTAGAACATGCAAAGTTCCTTCAATGGGCTGCCACCAAAACATAACAGTGCCATAACATGATCCACAAATATTTTTCAGGGATGTTTGAGCTTGGTTATGACTACTGACCAGGGATGTAGCCAAAGAGTGGGCACGACAGGCAAGGCCCTCCTCCAAAATGTGAACCCATTTTTTTCATCTTTACTCCCATGTTGTTTTGTAATCTTAATAAAAAATTTTCCCTACAGCACATATTACTAATATAATATACATATATAAGTGTATATATATATATACATATAGTATAAGTGTATATATATATATATATTCATATATACATGTATATGTGTGTATATATATATATACATATAGTAGAACTTCAAGTAAGATCAATTGGGACTGAAGCCAATTCAGGATAACAAAAATCCGGGTTTATCTGAGAATGTGAGAAATATAATCAATAAAAGACAACATATGTACAGATTACAACACTCTGTCACACATAACAAGCACAGGTACAGTAAAGTTTTCTTCTTGGAAAAGTAACTCGTAAGCTTCTGCTGCATCAGTTTGATGTACTGTTTGCAAGCTGCATGATCACGCATCCTTTTCAGCATGAGAAGCTCAGCTGGTGTTATCTCTGCCTGCTGCTCAAAATAGACCATTTGTTCATCTAACTGGGACATGGCTTCTGTGTGACTCATATTTGCCAGTTGTTCATCGTTATCCTCGTCTGTCTCCTCCTTAGTTTCAGCATCTTTAGATGGACAGGATGCAATGATTTTCTCATCAGTAATTGTGCCATAACCTCTGTCATTGTCTGCTCCCAACCAACTTTCAATGTCATTTACATCAACATCTGAGAAACCATCAATCTTCTGAAACATATCCATAAATTCTTGAGTCTGTATTTCATAATTGGAGTCTTTTTCTCCCTTTGGTTCAATCTTATTCTCTGGCAAGTCACACACACTAGGCCATAGTTTCTTCCATGATTTTATCAGGCTGCTTCTAGCCACTTGTTCCCAAGATTCAACAACCATATAAATAACAGTCTTGACATTGAACGACTTGAGCATCTCCACCACATCATGTTTTGTTTTATCTTATATCAGTTGGCTTAACAGCTGCTATATGTACACTCGCTTGATGTTCTCGAGAACCCTCTGGTCAGTTGGCTGCACCAGTGGAGTCACATTAGGCGATAAAAACATGACTGTGATATCCCCTCTAACTAGTACATCAGCTGCCGGATGAGTTGCCACACTGTCAATTAGCAGGACAGCTTTGTTAGGTAAACAGCACTCCTTTAAATATTTTGTTATACTTGGCACAAAAACTCTAAGAATCAGTCTTTAAAAAAATGACACTGTCGATCCACATATTTTTGGGAACGATAGATAACTTAGTAATTGTCCATGATTAACGTTTTCAGTGCTTCAGGATTTTTTTATCTCCATATTAAAAGAAGTGGATATTGATGCTTGTCCAATGCATTGCTGCTAACCATTATGGTAAGGCGATCCTTGCTTTTTTTTGTAAACTTTTGCCAATTCTTAAATTTTTAAAGGTTTCACTCAGTAACATACAGAAGAATAAATCCAATTCATTGGCATTGTAAATTTGATCTGCGTTAAATTTTTTTTTAAAATTAAATCTTCAAGCTCTTTCTTGAATTATTCAGGCGCCAGACAAACTTTCTTCCGTGACAGTAAGTTGGCACACACCATACAAATATTTCCATCTTGACAACCCGCCTTGACTGGCAGTGAAATTCCACAGATGAGAACTGGAAACAATGAAGACTCAGATATTGATGACACTGACCACAGTTCTCCTTTAGCAGAGCCATTATGAATTCAGTACCATTAGATTTTTGGATCGTTATTTATAATATATTTTGGAAAACTATTTAAGTCAGGGGTTACCAAACTTAATCAGTTCGCGGCGCACTTACAGGTTTGTTATATTGTCCCGGCGCCCTACTCAAAATATGTGTACAATTACTTTAATCAGGCACAGAAATGACAACAACTGCTTAGTAACCAAAACTAAACTTTAGTTAAGACCTCACAATGTGAGGTTTGTATTTGAGGATCAGATATTTATTAAAGTTAACACACAAGAATATATTAAAATTGACAGAAAAAAATTAAAATATAGTAACAAATAGTGAGAACCTTGAATGGCAAGTTAGTCAATGTGACGGATGAGCTTGCTGATCTCCACACATTTTTTCAAATCGCGGAATAAGGCATGATACTGCTATTCTCATTTCTTGCTCCACATTGATTTTTCAGCGATATTTTCTCTTTATTACAGCTACAGCTGAAAATCCGGCTTCACATAAATAGGACGTTGAAAAGGGAATGAGGATCTTTACAGCTTTTGAACTTAAAGTTGGATATTCATTTTTGATCAATATCCAAAACTCAACTAAATCGGAACAAGCAAATTTCCTTTTCAGACTGTTGTCGCAACAGAGTTCAATTAAACTCTCTTCTTCTTGCGAAATGAATTCTGGTGGAGCTTGAGCACGGAATGGATCTTGAATCCATGCAAATTTCTTGATATTATCTTCCCCAAAGTACTTTGCAAACCAATCAGTGAGATTTGAAAGGTGTTCTGTGAAAAGGGACAGCAAGTCTTGTGAATCAACAACATTATTAGAGTAGAGGTCACATATTTGTGCAATTTAGGGAAACAATTTTGACCGCTATCCTTATTAATTTTTCTTATCCACAACTGCAGCTTTTTTCTAATTGCTGCTACCTTCTCCAAAAGTTTCAAGATGCGCATGTTATTGCCTTGCAGAAAAGATTCAAGGCATTCAGTTTGTCAAATATACCGCACAAATATGCCAGTTTCAGCAAAAAGTCTGGTTCGGCATAGTACCTGGAGTTTGCATGACCTTCCTCTTGAAGAAAAGTGAGAATTTCTTGCCGTAACTCGAATGCACGGGATAAGACGTTGCCGCGTGAAAGCCATCGGGAACTGCAGTAGTATAGCAGGGCCGTGTGTTCAGCTTCCACGTCCATGCATAGTTTTTGGAAAAATCTGGCTTTCAGTGGCCTAGTTTTTATGTAGTTTACTACGTCTACGACAAGTTCTAATACCAGGTTCAATTCAGAACTCATCAATTTTGATGCAAGTGCTTCCCTATGGATGATGCAATGGGTCCACATAGCATGCGGTGCTTTGCTGCGAATAAGCGCCTGTAATCCTCCATAGCGACCAGAAATTGATCGAGCACCATCAGTACATACGTCAATGCACTTTTCCCCAACCAAATCATTTTCTGTTATAAACTTAAGCATCTCAAACAAGTCTTGAGCCTTTGCGCTTCCAATGATGCTTTTGCAGAACAGAAGGTCTTAAATGATAATATTATCATCCAGAAAGCGTACATAACAAATAAGGTGTGCATCTTTGTTACAGTCAGTATCCTCATCAAGTTGCAGACCAAATTCCTTGCCTTTCATTTTTCCCTGTTAATTGATCATTGAGATCCTGACCTATATGATCAATTGTTCGACTAATAGTGTTGTTGGATAAAGGTACCTTTGAAATTAGTTTTCCCGCAGAATCTCCCACCATAATATTAACCATATCAAGAGCAGCCAATAGAATAATCTATTCTGCGATGGTGTGAGGTTTTTTGCACTTTGTCACTCTGTATGCCACCTTGAAAGATGCTAGCAGTGCGTTGTTTGGTACTGAGACTTGTTTAGTAAACACACTTTTTTGCTTTTGTAAATCTTGCAACTTACTACTAAAAAAATCGCGAGATTTTTCAACCATGTTAGGGAGATGGTCTCCAGATGTCGCTTTAGCTCACTTGGGAGCATACTTTTGGGTGCTAAAACTTTCAAACAGAGCACACACTGCGGTCTCTCTTCATTGTTTACTTCTACTGAAGTAAAGCCAAAATCTAAATAGCTTTCATCGTATTTACGATATATCCGTTTCTTTGCTCCCCAGGCACTTGTCGACGCTCGATCACTCTCACATGAATTGTTAACTTGTTTATTTACTAAAAATCTTTCCATTTAGCGACCACGACTTTTACGAAAACACAAAGTGTCACACTCAAACAAAGCAACCTCCTCTTATCTCTCGCCTGCATATGTTTTGTACTGAAGCACGGCGATCGCGGACAGGCCTGTGTGGGTGCAGCGGGGGAGGAGAGGGATGCAGATGTACGAAGGTAAGGGCCAAACTGACGTGACGGTATCTACTATCTACCAGCGAACACGGAAAACGGTGCATGCAGCGCGAGTTGAATATTTTATTCTGTACCTACCCGCGAATATAAGGAATTTTAGGTTCCGGAAAAGAAAAAACAGGAATGCCTCGCGGCGCACCTGTTTACCCTCCACTGCGCCCCGGGGTGCCGCGGCGCACACTTGGGAAACCGCTGGTTTAAGTATTTGAGCATGGAATGTGTTTATAGACAGTTCACGGTAAAGTGAGCACTTTTGAGGACCAAGTTACATTTTTATTTTAGGCATTATTTTATCCCCTAACCACAATTAAAAAAAAAAAAATACTGTCTTTTATGTAATAAACACAGTTTGTGTATCCCACTGCTCTCGGAAGTTAACGTCTAAGGCGACAATAAAATATATTTATTGACTATTATTCCAAATGAGAGCACGTTCAATAGTGCTCACTTTACCATGAATAGCCTATACAAACCAGTATTATAATGGAATTGAGATAGTGTGTGTAGAAGAAATTACAGTTGTTTTTATATCTTATCTATTTATTTTTCACATAATGAAGTGCTTGTAGATGAAAGGTTTTGTAACTAAAGCTGTACTGGTTTTTTTTTAAATACATTTAGTAATACCTGGCCACAACAATTGACAGTAATGCATTTTTAGAGTAAAGTGCAATGTATATATTAAAAACATCTCTCTATTTATTTGTTTACTTCATCTCTAACTGTATAGTTATCAGTACCAATTACAAAATTCATAATGTTGCCTCCAGTTTTAACGAATGTAAATGGTCACATAATGAGGAAAATGCTCACACATTGTGCATATCAATAAACAAAGACCACTCTCTAGGTCAATGATGCATCATTCCTGGCAACCAGCTTGCCTGTTACCTTATGAAAGTTGTAAACTAAAAAAAGAAAGAAAAAGTTAAATAAATATTTTTTGTTGAACTCTATTACAAGAGTCTATATGCAACATTTACTTAAAATTTTCATGTGGCTTATTTATAAGTTTGTGTGCTTTGCTGTTAATTATGTTGCCGAATGGTTCATCATGCGTATGCTTACAAGAATGTGCATTATTATAGCATAAAATTTTTTTCAGATTTTGTCTTCAGGGCTGTGTGATGAATGTTTTCCGTCCTGCTCGTATCCAGCCGACGCATGACTGTTGTCACACAACTATTGACCTGTCTATACCGGGCACCCCTCAAACAAGGACTTGGGAGCTTGTGCTTCCATCAAAAGCTTGAAAAGCTTTAACTTTTGACGGACCGACAGATGGCTGAAATTACAGTCTTCCAGACTTGTACGTTTTGCTACCCGTTCATTCAGAGTTCCTTAAAAGGTTTTGTATGTTGTGATGTGTTATATTTTGCTCATCCTTTGTTTCCACATGTTTGTTTAGGTAGCAGTAAAATGCAATGACATTAAATTTATCCTGAAGATTTGTTGATAGTTAATGTGAATACAAGTTCCATCTGTTCATTATCAAAGTTAATAAAATCCTTGTGTTTGTGTTATTTTGAAATTTTTTTTTAACATAGACTAATTTCCATCATTTACATGTATGTGCATTTTGTGTACTTACCCGTAATAGAATCAATCATTCTCACTTTCTAAAGAAATTTTTTTTTTATTTCTTAACAATTTTATTTGTTTTAGTTTGCAGCACTGAACTGATGACAGGTTGTCATAGAAAATAATGAAACAACACGAAGTCGGGCACACGTTTAGTTTTTTTTATGGATATTTATCTTTACTATTAGTGATTCTGATGTAACGTTCCTTAAGGGGCCTGACTACCTAAACATGAGAGCTAGGTTTGAGCAGTGGGCCAACATAGAAAATTGACAGTTGTCTGCATGTGCATCGAAGAAAGGGAAAGAAGCAGGGCATAGGGTAATGCCGTGAGTGTTGCATCTTGCAAGAGAATCGTTGTTAACAGTAGCAAAATTCTTAATATCTAAACTAACAATAAGAATTCTTGAACAGTGTGTAACAGGTATCTGTTAAATTAAGAATGCAAAAAGGGAACAGGGAAAATATGATATCTTTCAAACAAACTATACTCTTTGGCCAAGGGAACATTAACAACAACATTAAGAGATGAATTGTATATAGGTCTAATTGCCTGAACATTACTTAGACCATAAAACATATATATATATTTTTTCATGTACAACAGGTGCTAATATGTAAAGTGGCAGAGTAATGAGTTGTTAAAAGTGTTTTAGAATGTTTCAGAATGTTTAGAATAAATCAGCACTTAGAAATAGAAATTTCACCAGAAAATAAATTTTCCTACTAATTATTCTCACGGAAAATATTACTACGGAATTGTCTCTAAGCTACTGCCACAGCCCAAAAACAACTCAAGACAAGAGTAGAACACATCTCCAAGCTAAATATTAACCACATTAAATGAAAGCCCAAAATAAAACTAGTATTATTACTCATTGAAAACATAAAATCAGAATTCCAATGTAGGCAGATGATTTTACAATAACAACCCAAATCTAAATTTAAGACACAAAATATTCTTTAGTCTTTTCTTTTATTAACCTATTACCACAGTTTTTTCTTTAAAAACGCACAAACAGAATGGACCAGTGGGTGATCAGTCCACTGTCTAAACCAAGTCTAGGCCAAGAAGAACAGCAGCTGGCCAGCCAAATAAACCAGAAAACTGACTGAAAACCACCTCCAGCTAGGGTCTACAGCACCTAGACAGTAGAACACAAATTCTATTTGGAAAAGGATAATGAAACCTTTTTAAGTGAGACACATGAGCTCTTGCGATATATGTTCCTGAACTGGGGTCAACAAGGCTAGCAGTGACTGGTGTTAAGAAACGCTAGATTTAGTAAGGACCAGTCCAACAGTAAGAAAATTTGCCATTTTCTTGTCGACTGCTTTGCTAACAGGATGAGCTTTACACAAAACAAAATCACCTACACGAAATGAATTGGCAATCCGATGTTTATCATATTTTATACAGGTGTTGAAATTAGCACATTTGAAGTTTTTAAGGGCATCTCCCCAGATCTGACGGATGTCCTAGGGATCGTCCGGTAACAAATCAATTAAGTGCCACAAATTGGACAAAGGATTATTGGGCACATAAGTGAAAACAAGATTAAATGGACTTGTCTTTTGAGATTCATGCTTGGCATAATTGAAAGCCATTTGCAACCAAGGAAGATTTTGTTCCAATTAGANAGGGGGGGGGGGGATTATATGGAAACAAGTTGATATGACAAATGTCATAAGAAAAACACATGTCACAAAAAGTTTTGAAGTGAATTGAGAACTATTATCAGAGACAATCGATGAAGGAACGCCAAAATATTGAAATACCTTGGCTTGTAGAGCACGAACAGTGGATATTGCATCAGTCTTTCTCATAGGAATCAACCACACAAATTTAGAAAATGTATCAACACAAACTAATAAAATATTATTGCCTGACTTATTTCTTGGAAAAATACCAACAAAATCCATGAAAATCTTTTGCATAAATTTCTCAGCCGTCTGAAGAGAAAAACCTAGGTGTGTGTTTTGAGTACACTTGCTCAAAGCACACAATTTACAGCATTTAACTCTTTCTGAAATTTCAGCATCCATGCCTTTCCAAATAAAATGCTTACAAGTTGCCTGAATGGTTTTGTGCATGCCTAAATGAGCACCTAGAGGCAATGAATTAAAAATGTAGTAAACCATTGCTTTTAAATGAGTAGGCAACACAACACATTTTACATTGTCATGTGATTTGCAACATAAAAGACCTTTGGCAAGAAAATAGGATTTTTGTTTAACTCTAGATTTTAATTTTGTAATAATTTCACTCAGTTTGTAATCCTTTTCCTGATGCTCCTTGATATTTGTAAATGCCAATGGAACCACTTTTAAAACATTACAATTTGGAAGAACTTCAGATTCGTCACTAACTTTGGAATCATCCAACATGAGAGAGAGAGAGAGANTAAAACATTACAATTTGGAAGAACTTCAGATTCGTCACTAACTTTGGAATCATCCAACATGAGAGAGAGAGAGAGATACAGAGAGTCTCTCGTAGTCGATGATGTAAGACGCTAGGAAATTACACACGTCCCTAAATTTCAATGATGAAATCCTAATTACCTAGTGTCCAATTTTGCCAAGTTGCAGTGGATGAGCCAACAGCCACGACAAGGCCTGGTTATATTTTTCCAGGAGGAATTCTGCATATTCTAAATATTGCTGAAACATGTCAATACCGAAAACAAATGCTAGGCATTCAATTCATAAATAGTGGACTTTTTTTTTCTGAGGTGTGAGAAAGCAAGATGCAAACGAGATAGGTTGATGAACCCCATATATCTTCTGAGACAACTCCTACAGCTGAGCTCAAAGCATCAGTTTGCAGAATGAATTATTTAAAAAATCTGGCATCCACAGAATCGGGTGTCGCATAATGTCATTTATAAGTGTGTCACAAGATTTCTGCTGTTCCTCAACCAACAAAAATTTTGCTGATATCATACGTAGCATGTTAAGTGATGCAGACTTTTCAGCAAGTTTAGGTATGAATTTTCCAAAAAACAGGACCATTCCGATAAAATGGGCAATAGCTTTAGCGTCACGAGACAGCGGGAAGTCTCTAATACATCTAGTCTGCTCGAGGTCAATGGAAACTCCTTGTGATGATCTGAGACAACTCCTACAGCTGAGCTCAAAGCATCAGTTTGCAGAATGAATTATTTAAAAAATCTGGCATCCACAGAATCGGGTGTCGCATAATGTCATTTATAAGTGTGTCACAAGATTTCTGCTGTTCCTCAACCAACAAAAATTTTGCTGATTTCATACGTAGCATGTTAAGTGATGCAGACTTTTCAGCGAGTTTAGGTATGAATTTTCCAAAAAACAGGACCATTCCGATAAAATGGGCAATAGCTTTAGCGTCACGAGACAGCGGGAAGTCTCTAATACATCTAGTCTGCTCGAGGTCAATGGAAACTCCTTGTGATGATCTGAGACAACTCCTACAGCTGAGCTCAAAGCATCAGTTTGCAGAATGAATTATTTAAAAAATCTGGCATCCACAGAATCGGGTGTCGCATAATGTCATTTATAAGTGTGTCACAAGATTTCTGCTGTTCCTCAACCAACAAAAATTTTGCTGATTTCATACGTAGCATGTTAAGTGATGCAGACTTTTCAGCAAGTTTAGGTATGAATTTTCCAAAAAACAGGACCATTCCGATAAAATGGGCAATAGCTTTAGCGTCACGAGACAGCGGGAAGTCTCTAATACATCTAGTCTGCTCGAGGTCAATGGAAACTCCTTGTGATGAAATCCTATGGTCCAGAAAGGAGATTTCCTGAACAGCAAACTTAACCTTATTAGTGTTGATAGTTAAATCTGCCTTTTCCAGATGTGACAGAATTTCCTTAAGGTGAGCTAAATGTTGTTCAAATGACTCAGAATACATCACAAGTTCATCCATATAGTTGTATACATATTCAAAATTTCACATCATGGAAAATTTTGTCTAAAAGGCGCATGAGCACTTGAACACCTGTGGCCAAGCCAAACAGCACAGAGGTAAACTGATAAGAGATTCCAGGGGATACAAAAACTGGTGATTGGTTTGGACTGTTTTGACAATGGAATTTGGTGATAAGCAGCATTAAGATCAATGATGGTGAAAAATTTGGATTTGCCAAACCAATTGAAAGCCAAATGAAGGTCAGGAAAAGGAACATACTCTATCTTTTTTAATTAATTATGCGTTAATCAATAACCATTCTGTACTTACCATTAGGTTTTAGAACCAAAAAGGCTGGACTTGCATACTGTGATGTGTAGGGTTCAATAACACCTTTATCTAACAATTCCTGAACCTTTTCTTCTTACTGTATCTATTTTAGGTGGTGCTAACCTACATGGATAGCTTGTGACATAAACCTTGTCAGGAAGTTTTATTTCATACTCCAACAAATCAGTAAGATCTAATTCTGATGTGAGAACTTATGGAAATTTTCTTTATAGCAGTACGCTGTGTCGAGTCCAAATGCACAAATGGTTCAACAACAAGCTTTGATTCAGCATTTATTTCAGATGAGAGTTGTTGACTTTGTTTACAATTGACAAAAATTATTTTGTCCACTGGAGAAAATCTAAAGAAATGTGTTTTTCCTGAATGTCTAAAATAAGTCCCGTGGATGCCATGAAATCGGCTCCTAAAATAAATGACAAACCACGATTTTTAGAAACTAAGCATTTGTGCATCCAGGGAAAACTCCCAATCTTGAATTTAAGAGTTGCATAGCACAAAACAGGTAAAGCTTCACTGGAAGCTGTGTAACACTGAATTTCGCAAGCTTCAACAGATATTACCAACTTTAAATCCATCAATTTATCAAAGAGTTTACCTCAAATAATAGTGCATGCATATTCTGAGTCTACCAGTGCATTAACAGAAAATGGTTCTAAATTTACCTCAACACGAGGTGTAGCAATCTTTTGTACACCCACTACATTGGGAAAATTTACCTAAAATGCCTTATATTGTTTTTTTTACCTCACAGGGGTCATAAGTACCAAAAAAACTTGGAAAATGATGACAAAGATTTACTATTTTTTGTACTAGGTGAGCATTGTATTGAGAATTGGCAAAGTTGCCAGTTTGGTGGGAATGAACACACACATTTTGTTACAGCAGGATTTGTTTTTGCCTGTAACTTAAAACATTTTGTAATAACATAACCAGGTATCTTGCAATAATTGCAGGTAGGAATACTGCGAGATTTTGATGAACCTTTAATAGTGCTACTTGTATCAGATTTTTTGGAAGATGAAGTTTCTGCATCTACTGAACTGACGTCAGGGTCACAGGTTTTACCTTTCCTATCAGAGTTAGCCCCTGACTTCATTGGGAATCTGCCCTGTCCGAAATGTGTTTCATGTTTCTGGTCAGCATACCGAATATTTTAGGAATGGATGCAAACTCTTGTCTAATTCCACAAATGAGTTAGGTTTACCAACAAAGACCAAATGGGAGCGCTCTCAAGGTTCTAAACCTTCCAAAATTGTATTGACAATGTTGCTCTCAGACCACAACAAACACAAAACTACAACAGCCTCTAAATGCTACTAACATATACTGACAATGAATTTTTCGGCTCTTGCAACCGGTTAAACATTTTCAACTGTAACTGTGTAAGTAATCTGGATGGAATTAAATAATGAAGGATGTCTGCATGATAACCATCAAATGAAGCATGTTGAGAAATAGCTAGTCTGGTTCTTTCACTCAAAGGTCCCTGCGTGAAGGGATAAATGTTTTCCAAAAGCTGAGTCTCAGGCACCGTTCTATTCTGGTGCAGTCTCATAATAATTAAAAAAAATTCTAAGAATTTGGACATGTGCAAACCATTGGTGGCCGGGAATTCATGCAACATTCTTTCAAGAGGATGGGTAATTTTACCGAATGATGATGAGTCAAATTTTGCCCAGATGGTACTACCGCAATTGACATAGGTGGTGTGGTACTGAAGACTGTATTAGCATGTGGGATTGCGCAGTTGTAGAATTTTCCAAAATTTTGTGGCACATTATTTATCAGATTTTACCTAATTTTGTATATTTTGATATTTTTCCCTAACTAATTGAGTCATTATTTTGGTAATGCTTAGACCAAAGGTGTTTTATTCCAATTTTAGGACAATTGTGTTATTTCAGAAATTTTATTTCAGTCAAGTATTCATGCAATGGAGTTAGTACAGAGGTAACTTCGCTTCCAAGTCTGGCAGGAAGCTGGTTGCTTGTTGCAGACCGCTCAGCTTGTCACAGGATGTTAGCTGTCACGCTCGCATTCCTGAAAGTGTGAGATGCCTTTCACTGTACCTTGTCCATGCTACTTGCTAGAGGTGCAAGGCATGTAATTCTTGCCGCAGAACAGTTGTGTGTAGTTGTGGATCGTTTTCGGTACCCCAGCGCTCTCTAGGAACAGCGTCCAAACTACATTTTGTCACCTTTGTGCCCACACGCAACACCCGATTTTGTATCATTCCACTTTCACTAACCATTTTTTGCTGGACTTCTGCACAGATGTGGTCGCAACATGATGTGTTTGCCGTGTGCTCCAGTGTTCGGGGAGGTTGCTGCAGGCGGATGATTCCCTGTAGCCTTTTATTAAGTTTTAGTAGAATCATGTAGAATATTGCAGAAATAGTAGTTTAAAATGTAGGATATTTAATTTTGTAATTTATCTTTAATGATCCTATGCAGTTTCATCTTTTCCCTCAGAGATGGAGGGATGAACTTTCACAAAAATTTTAGTCTAATTTTTCAACTATTCAAGTTTTCAACTATTCAAGTTTTAAGTACTTCTTTCCTTCGAGAACTACTCGCCTGGCTTCTCTATATTTGCCGTTCGGAACAAGGTTAGTTCTCCAGCTTCACGACTTCGCCTGGAGAATTTTTTCCTTTTTATTTTGGTATCATCTGGACCATGTTACTACGCCATATTTGCATAATTACTTATGAACTCATTTTTTATGACATTTGCGATATCTACCTGTTATTTATGAACTTATAAATGTGAATCGTGTTCCAAGTAAAAGAAAATACGCCTTTCTAGTGCAGAATAAATTTAGACAAATTGTACAGGCTGCACTCCAAGGTTTTCAAAGCTTCTAGGGCTATAAGCATTTCACAAATTAATTTTTTTTTATACTGCAATTATTCCTTGGATGTTTATCTCGTTTGTTTATTATTTTTGTCTACAAATATAGTTTGGTTAATTGAAAGATGTATTTTGAAACTGCAATTTTGTACTCTTTTCATTTATTGCATTTATGTCTACTTCTGGGCATTAAATAAAAAAGTAATAAATCAATTATTACTAGAATCAGTTTCTACGTAAACTGTACTTGGTGTCCTCCGTCTAGTAGAGCTTCCAAACAATTAATCAATTATTTATCATATCAAGTGACTTAATAGTGTTTGGGATTATGGTAGCAGAATAATGTAAGTTTTTATGCCACACAAGTGTCGTATTCCAAAACAAGTTGAAGTGATTATTAATGTTATAATATGTACTATGGACACTGCATTTGTTAGTTTATTTTCCACACAAATTGAGCATGGTAGGTTATTTATTACTGAATATAATATGCAGAATAGTTATAAAGCTTGAATTATTGTATATTTATGAAGAACAAACATTTCATTAACAACCATGCCACAAACCACTGTTACTTAAGTAGTAGTTACGAGCGTGGTTATAATCCACAAACTGCTACAGGATAAATTAAGTGATTGGCATAATAATATGTGAAATGGAGGATGGAGGGATATGCGATACTGCCATGGAAGTGGAAGGGTTACCAACTAGATTAATTTGGGTGGGTGTTGGAAATGGAAATGTGGTGGACACAGTACTAACACTAAGAGCAGAAAATTGCTCAGAAACCATAGAGGTATAAACATCAGATAAATGTTTCTGGGATTCATCGGGTTCAATAAAATCAACAGCCTCAAATAGGGATCATGCCTGAGTGGTAATATTGTTCAGAGACTGACTCTGAANTCGGGTTCAATAAAATCAACAGCCTCAAATAGGGATCATGCCTGAGTGGTAATATTGTTCAGAGATTGACTCTGAATTTCTCAAAGTTGGTCAGCAAATATAGTTTAAGATATTTTGGGCTGGAGTCATCTTCAATGTTGTCAAACATTTCCTGGACTCAATATTTATATTAGCTAAATAATTAAAATCAATAGGAGTATCAGTATTATTTGCAGCACGCAAAGTACTCCTAAAATTTACACAGCAGATCCAGATGTTCTAGTACACAGTGGAACATGTCGCTGAGACGAACAAACAACTAGCATACAAGCTATCAAGAAACCTGGACACCTAGGGGTTTGTGGTGGATGAAGAAGGGTGGGATGAGCTACTGTCTCCTACCCACCTCCCCTTGAATGCTTGCACTTGAACAAGGACCAGAATCCGGAGGAATCACTGTGGTATTCGCAAGGTCAGGGAAGAAAACCCAAACCCATCTNCACTTGAACAAGGACCAGAATCCGGAGGAATCACTGTGGTATTCGCAAGGTCAGGGAAGAAAACCCAAACCCATCTAAGTCCCAGCTAGATGAAAGTGCTGGCAGCACTAAAAAATTACAAGATGGTGGCTCATTGGGGAATGGAATGTGCCCAGGCAGGTTCACTAATTTTTTAAGTGTGAGGCAATGACCTCCAGGCTATATTCTGCAATCTTTCACAAGAGGCCCTTAACTGGAGGCAAACTGGGCAGTATTCACACCAGAGGTAAGGTGGGCAATTATAAGTCAATTCCACCCCCATGCCTTGACCTTGGCTTTCTATAACTGGGCTTCAGTCGGAGGGTTGGAAAATATTTATTTTTANCACTTGAACAAGGACCAGAATCCGGAGGAATCACTGTGGTATTCGCAAGGTCAGGGAAGAAAACCCAAACCCATCTGAGTCCCAGCTAGATGAAAATGCTGGCAGCACTAAAAAATTACGAGATGGTGGCTCATTGGGGAATGGAATGTGCCCAGGCAGGTTCCCTAATTTTTTAAGTGTGAGGCAATGACCTCCAGGCTATATTCTGCAATCTTTCACAAGAGGCCCTTAACTGGAGGCAAACTGGGCAGTATTCACACCAGAGGTAAGGTGGGCAATTATAAGCCAATTCCACCCCCATGCCTTGACCTTGGCTTTCTATAACTGGGCTTCAGTCGGAGGGTTGGAAAATATTTATTTTTAGTATCAAAATGATTCTTTGGTTTGTTTTGCATTTTATTAGATGCCTCTACTACATAATACATTTAGGTAACACATTATATCAACACCTCAATTTTTTCCTGGTTGATGCATAAGTGTCAATGGCCAAAACATACTTACTTTCATTTTAGTTGAAAATAATTGTTTTCAAAAATGTGTTTCGTGTAAATATATTACTATGTTTTTTAATGATAACATATTTTTTAGAAATTCTGGGTCCAAGCAATATTCTAACATGTACTGTGGAAAAAATTCCTGAATTTACATGAAAGTTATTGTACACTCTTATTTTGCAGGTCATTGTTTGCCTGGGCCTTCGAAAGTGATTGACCCAAAACAAGATCAATGAATTAACAAGACAAAATTGTGATGGAGTCACTCTCATCTAATGGTGAAAAGAAAGATGAAGCTATAATGGTAAGTAACAAAACATGCATTTGTGGTGTTTCATTTCAGAAGTGTTAACACAGTGACTGACTGTCCCTGCATTTTATTTTTATTCATTTAATTTATCAGTCATTGAAAATCTACATGGTATAGAACAAATAGTTTATATCTGAATTACTTTATTACACAAATCAGAACTCTTCAGAACCCATCATCTTGGAAATATGGAATTTTTTGCCACAGCCTGCATTACACATTTTGCATAATGTTTTACTGATCAGCAGGACATGTTACTGTCACCACAGTGTTGCTGGCCGACAAAGTGGCAGGCAAGCTACCGGGTCCCATGCCGAGGAGTAGAATGGAGATTATGACGTTACTAATTACACTCGTGGGCACCACATAGCATATCCTGGCTAGGGCGGGAGCCGAGTTCTCAGGATGAATGGTCGGTATGCCAAATCCTCTCTGCTGCAATATGTTAATGTAAACATGATATAAAAAAGATAGAATACCAGGAGCTACCCAACAAACAACTTATTAACATATATACCTCGCTGTGGTATGAATTTGGAAATAAATACTACCTGATTGAGACAACACTTTTATTATAAGAACAATGAACTACACTACAGAAATACACGACGACTACCGACTCATTTACAAAGTATGAAGGTAGAGTGCAGCACCTCCCCGTAACCAACCACTAGGGAGAGACTTACAGAATTGTGCCACAATACACACTTCAATACTACTGCCACTGTTGAGGCCATGGAGTACACTTTCTGCCCTTGCGCTGTGATGCAGCGCTGCTTAGCAACAGTACTACCTGAATAGACAATACGTGGATTATTGTAAATGGCATTTACTGAGACCAAAGTTACACTGTTCGTGTAGCAGCACAAATACAAACACTAGTACACAATAACATTGTGCAACACTAAGTGTTTGTGAGTGTTAGTGGTCCCCAAAAGCAGAGCAAAATCCTTCCCGGTTTACACAAAGTGCAAACCACAAGTAAACTGTGCTACTAAACGTAATTATAAATTACGTTAAATTGAAGTGTCAACGACTTCCTACTTGAAGAACGAGCTTCACCTCTGACAACCTAAGTTTAGCCCCCACAGGCATCACTTAACTGGAGGCATCTCAGTCTACGTGTTTTAGTAGGAATAGTGAGTGTAAAATTGTGCATGTTTATTTTTGCAGCAGTCCGCAGGTTTACGGACTCAGATAGACACGTTTACAGAACTACGTACCCGTAAACCTAACAGCACGAAAGTGCGTTGTTATGAATAATTAAGTAGCTTGTTTAGAATAGAGAATATATAAGTTTTTGCTAGGGACAATGTTCAGTCTACATTTAGTTAAGGGAGCTTTCCCACCCATGCATTATAAACAATTAAGGGCCTAACCCTATTTTGCATTTCTTTTGTGCTCACACATTTTCGACTTTCTGCGTCTTCAACAGTTGGCCGGAAAGACGCTGGCAGCCATTGAGTCTGAAGCGGGCATTCACTGGAGCAGACCACGTGGTTCGTGACTCCCGGACACTTCAATCAACTTCTTTGTCTTCCACCACGAACCACAGTTTTAACTTATTTTTGACCCGAACACTATAACTTAACGTTACTTCATCGCTCGGGAGGAGTGCCTCTTCACCTCCTGCAGACCTACAGCTCCAGGAGTGTAAGTTTACCTTTCTAATCAGGAGAGCAAAGACACGTTTTTCCCGCATCAGCCCCCGATGGGCTTAGTGCAAAGGTTTGCTTAACAACATGAGCACCATCAACTGGTTTGTAGTGTCGAAACGTCAATTTATGACTGCAATCCGCAAGTCTGCATTTTGATTTACAATCCTTGCCTCTTAAAGGCATTTTGGGAGTTGGAACCACCAACCAGCTATTTTAAGTGTTTTCAGTGTAAGATGTACTTTTATCAGTGTTTAATTGGTGTGTGGAGTGGTCTTACAACTCCACATTTAGCTAACTTGATACCAGCATAACTGTACATCTCACAACGGGCACCTGCGGCGGTACTGGGCTGACCACAACTGCAGCGATACTGGGCTGACCGCAACTGCATATGGCTAGCAGTCTATTGAACAGTAATTAATAACCCTTCAATTGAGATGTAGAGGAACAGGAGAACATTCTAGCCACCTGGGTGACTCGGCCACGACTCTCAACAGCAGAGCAGCCGGTAAGAAATTTAAAAGACGTCTCTGGTGAGTGGTACCAGCAGAACTCTGCATGAAGAACAGTGTAGCGGTGATGTCACTATAATTCTCCAACCCCGACCTCATGTCATATGTCCCCTTCCGGTGTGGCTGGAAAAAGTCACTTTTCAATATTTTTCAAAATTTTGAAAAATTTCAAAAAACACATTTTCAAATCACTGTGCAGCAACTTTCATATGCCATTGTCTCACGGCTATGGTGCCCTTCTGGTATGGCCACGAAAGCCATTTACTAACCTCCTGCAACTTACAAAATATTTCTAAAGTTATGTTTTCAAATTTTGAAAAGTTGTTTTCAAACATTTGAAATATGCTAGCCATTGTGAAATTTATTCCACGGCATCCTAAATGTGTTGCATCAAGCTACATGTCATAAACACGGCAAACAATTCACATAGTTTTTTAACAAACTTATAAGTGTTGTTGAAACTGTGTGTAAACTTCTCAAGTTTCAATTGTGATTAGACATGTTAGTAATTTGGGAAGTACTATGTGAAATATTCAGTTGCTGCTTTTGGGACAGTTTGTGATTTATTAGAGTAATGTTATCAATTTTAAGGGTTAATGGTTTTTGAGGCAAAAAAGTAAATTGGCTGGTTTCATATGAACTGCTTATTTGTTGCTGAAAGAACTAGTAAATGTTTCAATGGATGAGTCGATTCAAGAGTTATATCTAATTTTAAGTAGGAGGAAATTGGTTAATCTGAAGGAAATATTCAGCAGTTGCAGTTAGGGCTATATTTAAAGAGATTTAAATTAATTTTGGTGATTGGGTCCCTTCACATTTGCGAGGAATTGATAGAGAATTGTTGTATGGTGGAGTGCAGAAACTTGTACCAACTATTGTTTTTGCGAAGGCTAATATAAGAATAAATAACTTAATAGTATGTCTTTAGATGATGCAGATCTATTTTCTATCAACAAGTGTATCCAGTGCATTTTATTAGCTTAAACATAACCTATTTATGAATGTCAATGTTTACTGACTAATTGTAAGCTTTTCCTATATTAAGAAGTATGCTCTGATTCCATGTTGAGATGGTGTCCCCCCTCCGCCCCTTCATTAAGACACGCCCGCAAGGTGCCCTGTGTGACATTTTGGCATATTCATGGTCCCAATTTCTCAAGTGGTCCGTGACCACCAAGCAATATCTAGATGGTTCAAATGCTTATCATACCATATCTGTAATTAATTAAGGTTCTGATTGATGGAGTGGCGGCCTGAAACAGCCACTTATTGTGGTAATTCACTTGGTTATTTTATTTGAAGGTAATTAAATCATGTTTGTGTAAGGATGTATCTCAATTTGCTATATCAAGATTTATTGTTCAATCACTGTATACACATCATAAGGAAAGGGTTACTAGGTCAGGTATATCTGTGTGTATGTTTAGAGTGTAATAAGCCATTTTGAGCTCATTAGGTTGACTTGGTGTAGAATATTCATCTACCTTTCTTGTGGTATTGAGCATCTTATGTTATCCTGGGCAACGTTGTATGAGAATTGAGAGAAAATTTCACAGTAAAAATAATTTAAGTTAACTTGTACACATGTACAGCATAGAATATAAGGAGTTTTATTAGTTTTGTCACTTCAATGACGTAGTAGGAAAGTAAATTATACTCTTGTAGCCAAGGCACTCATGGATGTTGTGTCCCGGGCAGCAAAATCTCGCAAACTCCCCCTCTCTGAAGATATGCCTGGCAGCATCTCTCTCTAGCAGAGCACGAATACATCTGAACACATCATCTCAGCAGAATGGGTTTCACTTATACCACCCATAATCCAAAATTACTGTGATAGTAGAAACCTTCCCCTTTTGCCATATTTTCGTGAGAATTCTGCTCATCTGTCGCCAGTGGTTTAACATGTTTATACAGTCATTCTTTTGACCATTAGGGCATCACGACATTATCTTAAAAAAATTATGCCATATCATGAATTTTATATATACATACATATACATATACAAACACACTCACAAAAAAAAAACAATATTTAACTAGCTGACCTCGCAAGATCAATACCATTAATTAAATACACTTGCTCAATCAGATTGTTATGGATATAAAATGTCTTCTAATTCACAAATCAGCAAATTGCTATATTCTATAAAAAATACTATTTCTTGCACAGCTAGAGTTAAGTTGAAATATTTGGGTAGCTCTTAACAACGAGGTCTTGAGAGCCGATGAGGGTGAAATGAAGCAAGAATGGAGCAGTGGCTGAATGCAAGGGTGGGAGAAATGGGTGATCCCGAGAAAACCCGCCGACCAGCAGCATCGTCCAGCACGATTCCCACTTGCGAAAATCCGGCTGGGAATTGAACCTGGTTTGCCTTGGCGGGAGGCGAGCAGTCTAACCGCTCAACCACCACTGCCATGCTGGAATTTTCATGTCCCAAGTCACATGGGCAGTGTGTCATTCATGTACAAGTTACACGCAGCATTTGTCATCTGTATGTAATTTCTTATAACATTGATGGCGCTTGATCTTGGTTGGCTGGGAGCTGAATGGTGAAGGAGTGGTTAGGTAAAAATAAGGAGATATAGGGTGTTGGAAAAGGTGTAGGTTAAACCCGACTGGTGCCAGTCATCACCATCTGATTTTTGTGATGGTAGAACTGAGACTGCGGTGGTTAATCCCAGATTGGTATAGCTGATCACATGGATGTAACTTATCCCCAACATGATATGTGTGACTAGTAAGCTCCCTATGATGTACTGTGCTATCCTTGTAGGCCTATTACAGGCTGAACTGCACACCATAAATTGATGTAGCTGGATAGCTACATTACATAACAGTGATTAAGAATATGGCTGGGGTCCCTTTCCCATAAATTAACAAAGACACTGGATGGTGTATTTAATTCACAAGTATATTTCTGGTGATAAATGAATTACACTTGCATGCAAATTAAGACAACTTGGGCTGATCCTGTGTAGTCTGCCAGACAAAATGTGGGCTGGCGGCCACACGTGCATGAAGTTAATGATAGTAATTAAGCTTCTCCAGGTGATGCAAGTCCTGGGGAAGGTGAGGCAGCTTCTCCGGGCACAAAACCAAGGTACCATTACTTAAAAAACTATTGTAATCTAAATGATTGGTGAAAACAGGTGAAAATGCCCGGAGCACGCACGACGTGTGCTGGCCTCCACGAGTCTCAGATTTTGACCAATGGCAGGCAGTGCACGACCGAGTGTTGAGCAGTCGACCGCACACCAAAACTATGCTAACCGCACAAATTACACTACAATTTACAAGAAACATAGGTTGGAAAAACATTGCAAATAATAACAGCAATTTTCATATACAAAACATTTGCAACAAAAATAAAAGTACATACACGAAAATAAAATATGGAAGTGAAATCTTTTTTTTGTGCTATACTTTGATAAAAAACCCTTAAACGGCTATACAATTTTCTAGGGACATCCCTCATGTGAAATACACATCCTCATTTTTATTATTTTATTTATTTAACTATCACAGCTTCTAAAATCTGCCATAAAACTTTTCATACCACCTGGTTGTGCAATAGAGTTTTCCATCCTTACCCAACTAAGCTGGTTTGCCAGGGGAGGGGGAAGGTGCGCAGACAGACACTGCTGGCATTAAACTGCACTTGCACTGCACTCGCTGGACAACTCTGAGGGTGCTGAAGTGTGTTGCAGTCGGTGCAGTTGGGGATGCATGGCGGGACAGACAGTCTACGGATAGGCCGGACACCTTCCTACATCAACTCCCTGCGTGCACCACAACAATAGGACAATGGCCGATTACAAAACTGCTCAGAATTTAGTTTCCTTCCCACGGGCATAAAATAAAAATAATTGGATGAAGGTTTCTAGTGACCATGCATGCACTATGACATAGGCGATCAGCTGCAGCACTTGTGCGCCTGTGTAGGAAAGTAGGACACAAGGGTGGTGAGAAAAGTGGGGCGATTGGAAGGCGGAGCCAAATGCTTGCCAGATGTATGGAAGAATTCTGTAGACATGTGTGCTTACAGCAAATACGGTATTTGTTCACACAACACAATGCTTCGTACAGGCAACCCAGAAATGTGATTCCCTGCCTGCTAAAGGTTAGTCGTATATACTGTTATACATTACTGTATATACTGTTATGCGTTACTGTATAATACAAAACTGATTGACTGTTAATGATGCAGATTCCACATTAAAAAC
This sequence comes from Clitarchus hookeri, assembly GCA_002778355.1. Classification (NCBI taxonomy): domain Eukaryota; kingdom Metazoa; phylum Arthropoda; class Insecta; order Phasmatodea; family Phasmatidae; genus Clitarchus; species Clitarchus hookeri. The sequence continues at coordinate 695,393 of NQII01000515.1, read as the reverse complement.
TGTACTAACATCAATTAAAACATAGTACTGTATACTGTTTCACAAATATGTTTATTATTTGACAACAAGTTGACAGTGTCAGAACATGTTATTTAACTGGGCTGATCTCATGCAAATTACAAAATACTTCTTAAATCACAACAATTCACATAAACACATTTGGATAGTTTCCTACTTTTTATGCCTGCCTAAAAATTTAATACCACTATAGCTTTTTTATAATTATTCCTCAATTATTTTAATTAAGAATGCATTATTCATTTTTAACTATAGGATTCTACCTATAACAATGTCTCTAAACACACTAGTGGTTACAGAAATGCAAAAAAGGGTGCAGGAAAGTAATTTTAATATAGGAAAAATTAAACTAACAGAAAATATTTAAAATTTGTCTCTTGATGCACAGGCAAATTGGTGCATTCAACAGTTGTAACCAATAAATATTGTCTGTTAATCAAGGAGTTGGTTAAGGTTGTTAAACTAACACAACACATGCTCAAGGAAATATTCTCTATTAGCGACATACCACTATACTAAAATCATTTCCACCTACTAGGATAAGATCAAATTTAGCACTCTCCTAATGCGTGTACATCAGCAGATGCATCTGACCTTCAAGGTAGCGAATTTGTCAATAATTTCATTGTAAAAATTATAGTTTTTTTTATTAACGTGCACTGAAATACGTACCTAGTTTAATTCTAATCAGCAAAAATGGGAACCAAATAAATACACCAGATAACAGCTGCCACACAACCATTGATATTCATCATATCATGAGGTTTTAAATTTCTTAACAAACCGATTATAGCTGCTTGACTGACACACATTTTTGGCACTGTTTACACTGGCACAGGTCTTCCATGCATTAGTAGGTCTTTCTGGTCATCGTCCTTCCACCAATTAAAAGGTGTTTTTCTACTGTTACACACAATATCGTTAACTGGATTAACATTTCACACCACGATAAACAGATAAACATTGCCATGCAAGGTATAGACGCAGCCGGATTACCGGCCGGACATTGCTCTTTCGGTCGGGCTCGGAAAAACTTTGGTAGCAGTCTGGTATTGACGTGAAACAACCAGAGTGCCGCAGTGGAAAGGAAAAAATGAGCAGTTTCCAAACACCATCCCCATCAAAATCCCCTCATACCTCCATGTTCTCAATTTCCCGACCTGTATTTTGAGGCATAACGGCTAGCGTGTGAACAGTGCTGCAGCTGTGTATTCAAGTGGTGTTTGACGTTTCAGTAAAAGTACGACGTAACAACCAATGTTTATGTCTTGGAACTTATGGAGGAATTGTAAAAAATAATGGATCAGACAGATAAAATAAAAACAAAGTAAATAAGTACTAATTATAAAATTTAGGTGAAGTAGTACATCAAACATGTCCATTGTGAGCCGCCACTGGGTGGCAGTTATTATTGTGTATGTTAAGACACAAGTTGATATGACATCAATATTCACAGGAAAGCGTATAGTGTAAATGAGGCATTGGGTGTTTAAAATGTTTGTAATAATATAATTTTAATTCTATTAAGTTAATTCATTTTTTTTAGAAAACCATTGAGGTTTGGTGGGGTTGATGATTTGATTTTGTGGGAATTGTGAGACACGTTTACTATAAAATTGTTTGAGTTAAATATACTATTTTTTAATTTACATATGAAAGATTATAACTGTTAGACCAATCATAACTATTTAGGGCATTATATAAAATGCTAAATAATCACCTTTCGTAGTCAGGACAAGTGCTGGATGACAACTATCCTTTTGAACAAGTAAGTCAGAGAATATATCAGTTGCTATTTGAGTGTAGTTTGTAAAGCATGGGTCAAGTAATTTATTCTTTGGTAAGGTACTGTTAATTTATAACAAGTTGTTTTGTTATGAAAACTCTAGGACAGTGTGCCCCTTGTCTTTAGCAACAGATAAATTAATGTTGTGTGTTTCTTTGAGAGTCCAATTCACCAGAGGCGAGTTGAAATACCCAAAATTTATAATGTTGTTTTAGTAATTATTAGGCGTGGTTTAGCGAAACTGAAGACAGTTTTGGAATGTGCGGTAACTGAAGGTGGCAAATAAATTACTCCAAGTAAAACTGTCATGTGATTGGAAGTCTTAAATTCAATCCAAATTACTTCAATACCTGGTGTTTCAAATTAATTTTGAGCATTGTTTCGGTGAAGGAAACAGGTTACATTTAATTGTTATTAGGGTGCCTCCTGCTCACATCTACGGGATAGATATGAACTCTACAAACAAACTTCAGTAGGTGATTCCATATAAAAAAAATAGTCTATAGCCTATGTCTATTCCAGAAGGATTTAACCTCCCTTGAAAGTGTAGCTGAAGCAGATGTATACTCAATTTCATATAAATTCAATAAACTTTCACAGTTCTAGAACTGTAGCGCTGCGACAATGTATCCTTCCACCACAGCTACTGCGCTTATCACTCGAGAACCACGTGTCCGATTGACAGGTTTTTTTAAATACATAGCTATGTTCTCTGGCCAGGTTTTAGTACATTTTTGTTACATAAAGTAACATAAGGAATAAGCGGTGACGATAATAGTGAATCAGGATGGAAAAAAGTTTGCCGCCAGCATGCTCTCTTGCAATATGCTGTCTAAACCGTTAAAGATGGAACATTATCATGTAGTAAAGAATTGTGTAGAATAAAAAGACCGTAAAAAACTTAGTGGTAGCATATATATATATATATATATATATAAAACAGAGAAATACTAATAAGTGTTTTTACCATTTAATTCACAAGTAACATTCAATGATGAAGTTTTTCACCTTGNTGAAATTGAAAAACAAGTGCAGACATTGTCAGGAAAAAGTATAAAAAGCATGGACTTTATAAAAAAAAAACCATACGAATAATTTTGTAGTCCACGCGAGCGGAGCCGCGGGCACTGCTAGTTTTGAATAATTACACGTTGTTTTAATGGAACAGTGGAAAATTTTGGTAGTATGGAAGAAACATTCAAATTATTATAACCTGAAAAGTTTTAACCTCACCAAAGGATGAAAACATGATAAATATAATGTTGTTCATACAAATGTGAATAATACAACCATTCCATATGTACGTAAATATTTTTGGTAAAGATAACATAAAAAGTGTTAGATTTTCCATATGATAAACGTGTTATTTTTATACTACAAAACAGTGTTGAAATGGTGGTTTTTCTAAGCCACGTATATTTCAAATATTCTAATAACCATTTTGAAATAATTATTTACAAAACACGCAGTCTTATGGTTCCTAATTCCTAATTACAACTCCTTAACACAAATTGTTGTGTGACAATCATTGGACAAGCTTGTATGCCACTGATATGAAATAATTTGCAGTCAGTAAATACAACACTTCACCGGTTTCCCGGTACTAATAAACTGTGTAACGAAAATACACGTTGGCCCTACATGTCGGTACAGAAAATACACATTGGCGCTTCAAGTCGATACTGAAAATACTCATTGTCGCTTCATGTCGGTACTGAAAATGGGGATCAAGCTATGTGTGTGTCAATAAAATTACATTTCATGCAAGAAAATGTACTAAAAATTCACTCCTACAACCAACAATGCTTATTGAAAGTAAATACAAAAATCATTAACTACTGATTGACTTTTTCAATAACACCAGTCAGGTACGTGCATAATGTGACCAAAAAAACCACATGTAAAATGGCGTTCACAAAAGCTGGAAATATTTCACTGTTCATAACTGTCCGCATGCTCCTCCATAATTGCTAAACATGTTTTTAAAACAATTCGTCAAAAGCCAAAACAAATTGTACATAACTTAAAAAACATCATTTAAGCTACAAAAGTTATAGTATAATTTAAAATTTGAATTACAAATTTCGGTTCTAAGTACTTTTCTCCTCTATAATTATTATCAATATTGNTATAGTATAATTTAAAATTTGAATTACAAATTTCGGTTCTAAGTACTTTTCTCCTCTATAATTATTATCAATATTGCAAAACTACACACATCCCACAATAACTTATTAGTTAATACAATAGTTTACAAATGAGGGCATTTACTGTTTACACAGTGTGTAGGCTGGTCTCATTGTCTGTCAATATTCATTCTACTTATATGAAATACAGTATATATTGCTTGTAACACAGTCAGAATAAGAGCCAAATATCTGAGTTTCTGGATAATGTATTATTGANAAATACAGTATATATTGCTTGTAACACAGTCAGAATAAGAGCCAAATATCTGAGTTTCTGGATAATGTATTATTGAGAAACAAAGTGCAAACCATAAACAATTGGTTGCAGATATCAACCCCCTTCCATAAAACAGATAGACTGGAACCCTACATGTTCATTAACAAACGTAAACTATGTGGCATTTTTGGGTAGATCCCTGCACATAAATAATTGACCATACATGTTAAAATGAATTTTGCCTAGGGTTTACCCTACATGCCATTGTTTATGAGAAATTAATGCATAATGAATTTCAACATTTGCGTTTATTTCTCGAAAAAGGTAGCATCTAGCGTAAACAATCAACATCTTTTTTGTTTACTATGTGTGGTAGAATACTAAGTCACAGGATAAAATAAAAAATATCAAAAAGTTACATTTTGAATTCCAACCCATCCATTTTCATGGAACGGGGTTTATAACTGTACCCAAATTGTTATGGTTTCCACATCATTGTTCCATAAAACATTAACCAGAAACTCACTAATTTGTTTTTCAATCAAACTGTGTTACTAGCAATAAACTTTAGCTTCAGCTACATTTCAGAGATGGTTACACCCTTCCGGAATAGACTTTAGACCAGGGGTACTCAAACTGCGGCCCGCGGGCCCATTCTTTGTGGCCCGCTTTCCGGCTTCAGTAGATACATGATACCAAATTTTTATTTTTAAGGTGTCTGTTACAAAAATAAAAAAGCAATACATAATACGAATTTATTAAAAGTTCAAGTCACTGATGNTATTTTTAAGGTGTCTGTTACAAAAATAAAAAAGCAATACATAATACGAATTTATTAAAAGTTCAAGTCACTGATGAAACTAGATAATATTTTTCATTATTTTATCAGTCAGGCGACTTCAGTACATATTTTTGATGTACTACCTCCGCCCGCCATCACNATAATATTTTTCATTATTTTATCAGTCAGGCGACTTCAGTACATATTTTTGATGTACTACCTCCGCCCGCCATCACTGTATCAAACAAATAAACAAACGACTTGCAAGACGATACACAACACACTGAATTTTAAATGTCATTGAATTACCTACCTACTTTTAGTTCACAAATATTATTATGTCAAGTGTCGTAAGTGCGGCCCGCGGCGGTCTTAGTTTTTCTTAATATGGCCCTCTAAATAAAAGTCTGAGTACCACTGCTTTAGACTATAGGTCATATATATATATATATGAAACTTTTTTTTAATGATATATCACTTGCCAAAGTTTCTCTGTAGAGTTAATATTCATCCTTTATATACAGAATAGTTATTATTATTAAATTATGTTATTATTAAAGCACATTTCAGTGATGCAAATAATTGCATAGTTGATAGGAAGTAAACTTTTGGATTCAATGGATTTCGTTCAAAGTCCACAAACACTTTGGCATTAGACTAGATTTATATAGATTGTCTGTGGTGCCATCACCTTGTTGACTAGCCATTCCTCATATGTTTCTAGGAGTATGGCGTGTAGATGTACATCGAAGCTGATGGTTGGTGATTATCTTGTGGTAGATGTGGTGACTGGCTGTCATCAGCATGATAAAGTTGTTCTCTGCAGACACTGTGTCTCAATTGCTTTATAAGAATTCGTGCAAGTCAGAAAATGGTGTTAAACACCACTTTGTAATCTTGTTCTTGAAGAAGAACTTTTGCAGTCTATCTTCTGCCGCTGTCTAATAAAAATTTTTTAGCATTACGTTGTCACTTTTTAGTTCTTTCTGTTATTTTATAGGAACAGTGCGAAATTTCACCAAAATCTAAACCCATATTCAGACATCTTTGCTAGAAGCTGCTTTTGCAGAGTTTAGATATTAACGTCCTATACCAGGCCATAAAACCAGTACCATAACTAATACACTGAATGCCATAAAAATAAATGACCACTGGTTTATAGCTATACTTATAGGATGGTGCACATAAAAAATGTTTTTTTTTCTATCTTTAATGACCATGTAACCTGTACTGAGACATTTGAGATGGATTTACCAAAAATAAAGTTTCATCACCTATTATGATCCCTGACATATAATATTTTGGTTATTATTAGCATTTTCACATAGTTCAAAATTCATGTTTATGCACCTATTCTTTAAAAATTTGTCAAAAGTCTGGAAAGAAACCTCACAGCAATGAAACATCTTCTTACTCCCGGTTTCATCACTGCTGGATAAATCCACAACACACTGCGGTGGTTATTGTGAACTTTAAGGAAGTTAGGCAACAGTTTCTGTGGGTAGGTTCTCAAATTTTTTGTTATTTTCTGGCATTTTGCTGGTGATTGGTCATTAAGACACTTGTTATTTTCAACTGACACTCACATGGCATTGGGGCAGGCATGTCATTCTGAAACTACTTTCTGGCTTAAAGGATGTTAGAACCTCATGAAATATCACAAGAGATTTGGCAGCAGACTTACATAGCTACACACAAAACTCAGTAAAGACATGCTGCTTAATTTTACCACTGCCCATTACAATCACAGATGAAATGAAACATTGTCAAAAATCATTTATAAAACATTTTTTAACCATTGCATGCCCACTTGGCAACCTGATGCAACAGGGTGCAGATAGTGATCTTAGATTTATCACATTTCTACTTTGACTGAGCCCATAAAAATTTATAGTCTGAGAAGTTTCTGACTGCACCTCATATTCGTAAATACTAGAAACCCCGGAACTCTCAGAAACCCTAGAAGGCAAGTAACACGACCAAAGAAGAGGCGAATAAAAAACATTACCACAATGATGCAAGGGACTCTTATAGGTAATTATCTAGAGTAGCGGCTTTTCTATAAGAAAAAAACCCGAAAAGTGGTATATTTCCGCTCTACTAATTACACAGAACATGAATATACTAGGGGCATTAATGTCAGACTTATTTCGTAATATGTGCCCACTAACCTAATAGAACCTAACCCCCTCGATGAGTGAATCACTATTTTACATTTTTAAACTAACCTAGGCTTGTTGGGTTTTAAACTAACCTAGGATTGTAGGGTTTTAAACTAGCCTAAAATTATCGGGTGGTTATCTAACCTAGTTTAGTAGGGTTTTAAAATAACCTAGGATAGTAGGGTTTGTAACTAACCTCGGATTTTAGGGTTTTAAACTAACCGCGGATTTTAGGGTTTAAAACTAACCTTGGATTTTAGGGTTTTAAACTAACCTTGGATTTTAGGGTTTTAAACTAACCTAGGATTGTTGGGTTTTAAACTAACCTACGAATTTAGTCTAATCTAGGATGTTAGGGATTTGAAGGAACCGTGAAACACCGGAAGAATATGAATTAACTCACCTAGGTAGGCGGCAGGTACAATTCCTCTGTCCTTGGCCAATTCAACTGTTGTACACCTTACCTCACTCGACGAAACAAGTAACACCCGCCACATAGGCGAATATTACGCACAGAAGCACTCGTTCTTGCACTCTCTGTTTTTTAATTGTTCGGATTCGGACGTCACAACTCACGCCCGCAACGACACAACTGCAATGTGAAGCATCTCAATTGCCTCAAAAAATTCTGTTACAATGACATCTTACGACCGAGACAATGATGTCAAAGACTCACAGTCAATAAGGTGACTGCAGAAATCATGTCATCTGACGTAAGCAAAGCGGCGAACTGCTCGTACTTTNACCGAGACAATGATGTCAAAGACTCACAGTCAATAAGGTGACGGCAGAAATCATGGCATCTGACGTAAACAAAGCTGCGAACTGCTCGTACTTTAAATCATTTTATTTAATACGTTCTACTTATTTTAACATTACGTCCTCCTGAATATTAACACGGTAAGCTGTGCAGAACCCATTAATGCTACTTTTGTTGATCTAGGATGTTTTCTTCAGAAAACCAGCTACTCTGGATAATTACCCTTTTATGTACTAAGAGCAGCCTGCATCTGTGAAGCAATACTGCAGATGCTTTAAGTCTACACTGAAAACTCAGACAATGTTCCTGCTATATTAAAGTACTCTCCCAACAGACAAATACTTATACATGACCATGTGGATAAATAATAAACCTGAAAAACTACCGGCACAAGACTCTTAAAAGAGTAATTAACAGTCATATTAAAACACCATATTAGTTGCCTTCCAGACCACTACTGGTACACCAGATTTGGTGGGAATCAGTTCCATTTGCTCGTATGTTACTTTAGCTTAATCAAGTCAAGTGACACTAGTACTATCNTTTAGCTTAATCAAGTTAAGTGGCACTAGTACTATCTTACAAAATGGTGGCCAAAAAAATTGTATTTNAGAATAACTGTTATTTAATTAATTTAATTCTCACTTTGTAACAACTCTGGGTAAATTGGATATGTTTTCTGAGGTGTAACAAGTGATCCTAAAAACAGTTAAGGACTCTGAGAAAACCCACAACATTTCCCATGTGAAAAAATTTGGGTTAGACCCTGCCGGGAATAAAAACCAGGTTGTCATGAGGTAGGCGAGTGGTCTGTCCTCTAATGACAGAGGGTAGCAGGTAACAAGAGGCGTGCATGCACACATACAGCATATTTTCTCTGAGCCATTATATTAATAGTTGATAAATGTCTCCCCTGAATTACCAGAATCTTAATGTAGCTGCAAGATATTAATACAAGCACCACCTTAAAATATCATACATTTTTTTCTCACTTTTACAGGCGGAGCGACCAAGCCAGGAAGTACAGAAACGAGAATAACTTCCTTCGACATCGCAAACCCNAGTACAGAAACGAGAACAACTTCCTTCGACATCGCAAACCCACCGAAGAAAACAAAGTACACCCAAAAAAAGGGTATGTTACATTAGGAACATGGAACCTCCTTCTTAATATTAATAAAGTAAAACAGTGTTATTACAGATCTTCTAGATCTTAAATTTTCAAGGTTTTCTTAATTATTCTTGGTGTAATTTGTTGGAATAACCTGACTGATTGGCATGATTTCTTTGTAAAATTAGTTTCACGTGTGCGCCTAATTGCATTTCACAAGGAAACAGGGGCGACCATTCCGGTCATCTTAACTAATTACACCAAACATAATTAACTTCAAAGGTGACAAGCTTCAGAGAGGCTATACATGTTGTCCGAAAATTCTTTCCCTGATTACAAACTATATTTATATCCTGTATATGTAAGATAGAGACGTGAAACTGGTACCAAAATGCAGGTGAAGTAACCAAGTTTTGTTGCAGGTCTCAGTAACGTGGCTGTAGTGTAGCTGTCGTAGCTTCCAGGAAACCGGACATGTTCACACATCAGGAAAAATCTCAAACCACAATTAGGCGGTGTACCATCTTGTTAAGAANAGTCGTAGCGTCCAGGAAACCGGACATGTTCACACATCAGGAAAAATCTCAAACCACAATTAGGCGGTGTACCATCTTGTTAAGAAATTACATCTGGGTGATACTCAAGCAATTGAGGAACATCAAACAATTGCAACATATCCAGATACACAAGATTTTTGATGGAGCCCTTAGCGTAAAATAATGGTCAAATAATTTTCTCCTGCAAAAGCGCACACCTTAACATTCACCTTTGGGCTGCCTCTGGTACACTCTGAAACATCACCAGGGGGCTCTGATCCCCAAAAATGCACGTTATGACAGTTCACTACACCTTTGACAAAAAAGTAACACGTTTGAGATAGCCATTATTGCCTCCAATACATAACATTTTGACTGCAAAGTCATACTGACACATGGCATCACTGGGCAAAAATCCTGAACAATTTCCACTTTATATGCATAAAACAAAAGTTATCATGAATAGAACATTTTGTTATCTGTAATTCACATTAGGCTCTATGTTCTTCAACAAGTCATACCACGACTTAATGCTCTTGACATCAGACTGCATCTTTCTGTACCTTGTCTAAAAGTTCCTCTGCACTGTTATTGATGACTGGGTATCGTAATATAAACTATTCGTGGTGTCTTCATTACTTTTTAAATCAAACATTTGAAAAATCACTTAATTTATAACTTGCATGGTTGTGTAGTAAATAGGTCTTTTACCACAAGTGTTTTATAGATGTGTTAACATAAAAGTATCATATTTTTGGTTAAACTGAACTATTATTTATATTTTATCTATAAATTATAATATTTCATTCAAAATTAATAAAAAAAAAAAAGAGAAAATGAGTGTTTAGGTAATGCCTCATAAGAAATAGTTGTTATGCAAAATTGTATTACACAGAGTAAGCATGCTGTCCCTTTGGATTAATTTTCTAAACTCGGTCAAGCTTTATTTGCAGAAAGCAGAAAAATATCCTGGAAGTAGAACTTTGGCAGGGCTTCTGAAAAGTGTGAAGTAACCGTGAATGGCCAATACCAGAGTTCATACTGAGCTTTTTCCTGATATGTGAACATATCCGGTTTCCTGGTCTCTGCAACTGCTGCACTATAGCCACGTTACTGAAACCTGCAACAAATAACTTTCACATCTCTATCTTACTCATAGCAGATATAAACAAAGTTTGTATTCACGGAAAGACTTTTTGGACATCCTGTAGTTTGTAATTAACTGTTGCAAATGGTGCAGATAGAGCTTATGAGCTCCACGCTTCATCAGGTAAATTGCTTACACATACCTCAAATACCCACTGGAAATGAATGGTAGGGGTTGAGAACTTGAATNACTGCCTTCGACATAGCAAACCCACCGAAGAAAACAAAGTACACCCAAAAAAAGGGTATGTTACATTAGGAACATGGAACCTCCTTCTTAATATTAATAAAGTAAAACAGTGTTATTACAGATCTTCTAGATCTTAAATTTTCAAGGTTTTCTTAATAATGCTTGGTGTAATTTGTTGGAATAACCTGACTAGATGGCCTGATTTCTTTGTAAAATTAGTTTCACGTGTGTGCCTAATTGCATTCCACAAGGAAACAGGGGCGACCATTCAGGTCATCTTAACAAATTACACCAAACATAATTAACTTCAAAGGTGACAAGCTTCAGAGAGGCTATACAGGTTGTCNAATTACACCAAACATAATTAACTTCAAAGGTGACAAGCTTCAGAGAGGCTATACATGTTGTCCGAAAATTCTTTCCCTGATTACAAACTATATTTATATCCTGTATATGTAAGATAGAGACGTGAAACTGGTACCAAAATGCAGGTGAAGTAACCACGTTTTGTTGCAGGTCTCAGTAACGTGGCTGTAGTGTAGCAGTCGTAGCGTCCAGGAAACCGGATATATTCACACATCAGGAAAAATCTCAAAACCACAATTAGGCGGTGTACCATCTTGTTAAGAAATTACATCTGGGTGATACTCAAGCAATTGAGGAACATCAAACAATTGCAACACATCCAGATACACAAGATTTTTGATGGAGCCCTTAGCGTAAAATAATGGTCAAATAATTTTCTCCTGCAAAAGCGCACACCTTAACATTCACCTTTGGGCTGCCTCTGGTACACTCTGAAACATCACCAGGGGGCTCTGATCCCCAAAAATGCACGTTATGACAGTTCACTACACCTTTGACAAAAAAGTAACACGTTTGAGATAGCCATTATTGCCTCCAATACATAACATTTTGACTGCAAAGTCATACTGACACATGGCATCACTGGGCAAAAATCCTGAACAATTTCCACTTTGTATGCATAAAACAAAAGTTATCATGAATAGAATATTTTGTTATCTGTAATTCACATTAGGCTCTATGTTCTTCAACAAGTCATACCACGACTTAATGCTCTTGACNGAATATTTTGTTATCTGTAATTCACATTAGGCTCTATGTTCTTCAACAAGTCATACCACGACTTAATGCTCTTGACATCAGACTGCATCTTTCTGTACCTTGTCTAAAAGTTCCTCTGCACTGTTATTGGTGACTGGGTATCGTAATATAAATTATTCGTGGTGTCTTCATTACTTTTTTAATCAAACATTTGAAAAATCACTTAATTTATGATGTGCATGGTTGTGTAGTAAATAGGTCTTTTACCACAAGTGTTTTATAGATGTATTAACATAAAAGTATCATATTTTTGGTTAAACTGAACTATTATTTATATTTTATCTATAAATTATAATATTTCATNGTTAACATAAAAGTATCATATTTTTGGTTAAACTGAACTATTATTTATATTTTATCTATAAATTATAATATTTCATTCAAAATTAATAAAAAAAAAAAAGAGAAAATGAGTGTTTAGGTAATGCCTCATAAGAAATAGTTGTTATGCAAAATTGTATTACACAGAGTAAGCATGCTGTCCCTTTGGATTAATTTTCTAAACTCGGTCAAGCTTTATTTGCAGAAAGCAGAAAAATATCCTGGAAGTAGAACTTTGGCAGGGCTTCTGAAAAGTGTGAAGTAACCGTGAATGGCCAATACCAGAGTTCATACTGAGCTTTTTCCTGATATGTGAACATNCTTCTGAAAAGTGTGAAGTAACCGTGAATGGCCAATACCAGAGTTCATACTGAGCTTTTTCCTGATATGTGAACATGTCCGGTTTCCTGGTCTCTGCAACTGCTGCACTATAGCCACGTTACTGAAACCTGCAACAATNTGATATGTGAACATGTCCGGTTTCCTGGTCTCTGCAACTGCTGCACTATAGCCACGTTACTGAAACCTGCAACAATTAACTTTCACATCTCTATCTTACTCATAGCAGATATAAACAAAGTTTGTATTCACTGAAAGACTTTTTGGACATCCTGTAGTTTGTAATTAACTGTTGCAAATGGTGCAGATAGAGCTTATGAGCTCCATGNGGAAAGACTTTTTGGACATCCTGTAGTTTGTAATTAACTGTTGCAAATGGTGCAGATAGAGCTTATGAGCTCCATGCTTCATCAGGTAAATTGCTTACACATACCTCAAATACCCACTGGAAATGAATGGTAGGGGTTGAGAACTTGAATNTGCTTCATCAGGTAAATTGCTTACACATACCTCAAATACCCACTGGAAATGAATGGTAGGGGTTGAGAACTTGAATAAATTAAGAATATTTCTTCCCGTATTTTTGCACCCCTACCAAAGTAGAACAAGGCAGGCTGTTACCATAAAGGGAAGAGAAACTACTTGATTCCTTTAGTCCGGTTTGACAATAATCAAAGTGCAATTCTTTTAAGTCTCGAAATGGAAACGAGCAACACCTTAAAATATTATCATTATTTTGATCATTATTTCAGGTTGTGGAACCAAGAGGAGTTATGGCAGAAAGTGACCCAAGGCCTTCTACATCACAAGGCGAATATAAAAAAGTGCCCACATTACTTATTAAATGGGCTCATTCTGAAAATGGGAAAAAGGAATATGTAAGTAGTTGTGAGCTTTTACTGAAATATTAATATAGTAGAACAGTGTTCCTACAGATCTTCAAGACCTTAAATTTTAAGTATTTGTTTCAAGCTCTTCAAAAGTCCTTCAATTATGCTGGGCCTTAAAAAAACTTCTATTTTTAGGTTATATAGATTACAATATCTATTTGTTTTAAAAACTTCCTGTGTTGGGTTCTGTTAAGTGAAATGTAAAACTGCCAGCACAGCGGAGAGAGTTTGGAGATTTGGGNCAAAACTTCCTGTGTTGGGTTCTGTTAAGTGAAATGTAAAACTGCCAGCACAGCGGAGAGAGTTTGGAGATTTGGGCGGCTCTCAACAACAAGGTCGTTAGAGCCAATGAGGGTGAAATGAGGTGAGAATGGAACAGTGCCGAAATTCAAGGGTGGGGGCAACTGGAGTTTTCCGAGAAAACCAGTTGACTAGTGGCATTGTCCAGCACAATTCCCACTTGCTAATATCCGTGAGTGTCCTTGTTGAATTTTTCCGTGTGANTCTCTCATGCGCTGACTATAACACTACGTTCAAACTCACTTAAATGTTGATAACCTGCCATTATAGCAGCAGTAACCGAGCCAGCTGCCGACCCCTTCGCGTTATTCTGTTTGGTTCCATACCTCTGTTATTTGCATACGTACGCCTATACCAGTTTTTATGGCTCTTCAGTGTAGATATTGTGGGCTGCTCAACATTAACTGAGTTATTTTGAAAGCCCTGCTTATGATCTACTATTCTTTTAATTTTTTTNTCAATTTTTCATATTCTATTTTGGATGTTTTAAATATTATACCTATATATTATACATTACTTGTTATATAATTAAAATAATATCTGTATTAAATATTTTGTTCTCTGAAGGCATACTTTATTTAATTTGTAGGTGCTAACGCAGTTATGCATTTTACAAGCTAGATATAAACATTGTCTCAAAATTTTAATTTATAAGTTTTAATTACGTTTTACAAGCATAATGTCTGAAGCATTCTGAATCTCGGAATTGTATTAAGAAATATGTTTCCCATCTCAAAATGGACATTTTTATTTTACAAATATCTTCATGTCTTCCCTGAATGATCAGAATCTAAATAAACCTGCAAGATAAAATGGAAATGAGCACCTGCTTAAAATATCATCATTGTTTTGTTCATTATTTAAGGTTGTGGTACCAAGAGAAATTATAGCAGAAAGTGACCGAAGGCCTTCTACATCACAAGGCGAATATAAAAAAAAAGAGCGAAAAAGAAGAGTAAGTGGGGACCCATTGCTGTCTGTAGCTAAAGGCGGGTATAAAAAAAAATTGGCTAAAAAAGAAGTTAGTTTGGACCCACTGCCATCTATGGCAGATTGCCAACAGGGGGAAAAGGAACATGTAAGTAGTTATGAGCTTTTACTGAAATATTAATATAGTAAAACAGTTTTTGTACAGATCTTCAAGACCTTAAATTTAAGTATATGTTTCAAGCCTTTCAAAAATCCTTCAATTATGCTGTGCCTTAAAAAAAACTTAAATTTCCAGGTTATAGAAAATACGTAATATATTAGTTTTAAAAACTGACCCAAGTTTGGGTTCTGTTAAGTGATATGTAAAACTGCCAGCACAGCGGAGAGAGTTGGGAGATTTGGGCGGCTCTTAACAACAAGGTCGTTAGAGCCAATGAGGGTGAAATAAGGTGAGCATGGAACAGTGCCAAAATGCAAGGGTGGGGGCATCATCATAGATATTGTGGGCTGTTTATGGTTAACTGAGTATTTTTGAAAGCTCTGCTTATCATCTACTTTCCTTCTAATTGTGTGATATTCTGCCTTATGGAACGTTGAAATTGCCATTGGTTGGATCACATTATTTATGTGGAATTTTTCAGAAAGTAATTTTTCTTATAGTATGCATATTAATGCTCTTACATGTAAAAAGGAGGAACTTAGACATCACTATCAATACATATAATCAGAAAGATTAACATATGAAGAGTAATGTACGAAAAACAAAAATTTTTATGTTCACTAGGTAATTGAGGATATACGAAGGCACTAATAAATAGTAAGGGCAGGCGATAAGGGAAGTTTCCATGTATAACTACCAAGGGGTGGTGATTGTTGGTGATATTAGGTGGGAAAAGCAAGTACACGGAATGTTGGAAAGGGTCTTGAAGGTGGCTTAATGGGGAGTTGAAGGAGATGGCTTAAAGAGCTATGATTCGGCAGCTAATGGAATATGCAGCCGCAGTCTGGGACCCATATGTGGAAGAGGATGTGTGGATGGAGNACAAAAATTTTTATGTTCACTAGGTAATTGAGGATATATGAAGGCACTAATAAATAGTAAGGGCAGGCGATAAGGGAAGTTTCCATGTATAACTACCAAGGGGTGGTGATTGTTGGTGATATTAGGTGGGAAAAGCAAGTACACGGAGTGATATCAAATGGAAGAAGGGCTTTGGGAATGTTGGAAAGGGTCTTGAAGGTGGCTTAATGGGGAGTTGAAGGAGATGGCTTAAAAAGCTATGATTCGGCAGCTAATGGAATATGCAGCCGCAGTCTGGGACCCATATGTGGAAGAGGATGTGTGGATGGAGAAGTTGAAAAAGAAGGGCAGTGATATGGGTTAGGTGTAATTGGTGAATGCAAAGGCGAGCTGAAAATGAAAGGAACTTTAAGCCATCTTTAATGATGGAGTTGGGGTTGTGTTCCTAAGGGGAACGTGAAGAGTAGAGAGGCTAGGCAGTATGTACAGAGAGCGAAGAAGGGGCACAAGTTAAGTGGAGATTTAGCCAAGAGGCTGTACAAGGCGAGAGGTAATGAACAGTAGGAAGTTTCAGAGGTTATGGAGGTCGATGGAAAGGGGAAGGCAGTCCATGTTGGTTTGAACTGCGTGGGAGTGGAATGTGTTGCAAGAGGAGTTGGTGATGGTGAAGGGGGTTGGGCAATTTAGGAAGGGACTGGAGAATGAAAAGAGATGATTGAAAGAAGTGCTTGCCAATGGGTTATAACCCAGTTGCAAGTTGAAATTAGTATTATATTATTATTACACTCACAGTACAAACTCAAGTATTAAAACTAGTTTCATTAAATTGCTGCCAACTTAACTGGGAATATGCATGCCAGTGTGTACTGTAGCAGATATGTAGTTATAGGCAGTGATTATTTCCAAAGGTTGATTTCAGAAGTGTGCTCACATTGCTGTGAACAGTCTTGACTAATACATTAATATTGAGTAAATAAACATCCAACTTGAAAATATATGTAGCCAGTGGAACTGCCCTCCTCCCGGGCTTCTGTTGAATGGTGGAAGGAGAAAAACCTTTACTGGAATGAGAGTGACGAGAGTGGAGGGTGATCCCACACACAGCGGCAGCAGGATACAACTAAGCCGCTACTTCCCAGGCAGCTGAGAAGTGTGACTAACCTATTCCTAGACTGGGGATGTTCTAGAGACCTCTGGCAATTTGGCCACATCATATTTATTTACAAGCAAAACAAATAATTCCTAGTTATATTATTTTTGTGTAAACATTTAATTAATTTTGAATGCTTTTTTAAATGTACAATATAAAATAGCATAGAGATTTGGGCAGCTCTTAACAATGTCTGGAGAGCTGATGAGGGTGAAACGAGGTTCAAATAGAGCAGCACCAGAATGCAAGGGCGGGGTAAACGGGCGATACCCCATAAAACCCGCCGACCAGCGGCATTGTCCCCCATGATTCCCATTTGTAAAAATCTGGGCACGACCCCATTAAGAATCAAACCCGGCTTACCTTGGTGAAAGGCAAGCACTTTAACCACTACACACCTGCAGCCCCTGACAAGAGGAATGGCAATGGTTATGACTCCAGATTATTAATCACTGAACACTGGCATGTGACGGTTTTCATATTAACTGAGCACTTTTCAATAACCTGCTTAGTTTTTTTCTTTAAAATACTGTATATCTTTCTGTCTAATGTAAAAATTAGCACTGACCATCTATTGTCTACTGTCTATGCATCAAATTAATGTTTTTTGCTGAGATACAATAAATACGTACGGCTGTGCAAATGTAATTTCTTGTTTAATGAAATGAAATTGCAAAATATGTTACTGAATTTTATTAATATTAATTAAATTTTCTAATAATATTTTTCTACATGTAATGACACATAAGCAACTATACACAATTAAAAATTATAAATTAAATTTTCTTAATACCATCTTTGGTTGCACAGTATTTTTTTAAATAATCTACTGACGTGGACCACTCCTGTGTGGTCTGGCTCAGCCACTTTCATCACGTCATCGGCCCACAGTCACACCAGTGCAGCCCGTGGAACATGCACGTCGTGCGTCCCGATGCATGTCCGCATCGTTCATTAGGGAATGAGACATGATACGATACTGAGTGATCCAACCAAGTGCCTGTGGTGTTTCTAGAGAGATCTGTGTAATTAGGATAGGAATAAAGTGTTAGAATGTGTAGTAAATAGCATTAGAAATTATCGCTCACGGGCAAATGTTCATGAAATGCGAAATAATCACACAATAAATGCACACCGCGTGCATATTTAATGAGGTGTAGAGTAGCAAGATTGGGGTATTTGAAGTGTTCTATATAATTTTCAGAGTGCAATTGTCTGTCTAATAAAGCCAAATAGTGAAGTGGGAAATAATTAGTCTTTCTTTTAACCTGACCATTCCCGTCGTAGTGCCCTAAAACTTAACAGACCTAAATATCCCATGTGCTCTGTGAGGCACCACATAATCATGTTTTGTATTTAAATTAGTGCTTAATTAAGAACTCTTATCTCTCTACAGGATTAAGAAAACTTGCTCAGAATGTTTCAGTGTTTAATGTGTATATGTTTCAAGTTCTATGTTAATGAGGTCAGTTAATAAAATTACCTCGCGGAGTGGAGCGAGCTCCTGGCAAGGATGCCGCTCGCCCGCGCCATCTCCGGTAGTCTGTTTACACTGGTCTTAGGTGCTGCACGTGCATCACGTCGCGGGTGACTTTCATACTTTGTTCTGAACACTTAACTGCAATAGTTTAACACAATTTACTAGAACTTTCATTTAGTTTACCAACAGTCTTCCCCACGTTCGCAGCACCTTTCCATCACCTCAATTTACCAACCCCTGAGGTTTAATTACTATTGTAAGTTTTTGCGTCATTATTGGCCTTTTTGTACAGTAATAGCCGCTGGTAGGCCTTGTGAGTCAGGTCCGCTTTAATTTGTATTGTATACATGTAACTGTGTACACTATTCAGCAATACAATTTATTTGATTTAACTGAAACTTGTGAGTTCTCATTTAGTGTTGTATTCCGGGCCTTGGCCCTATCAAAGAAGTCATCGAAGCCTCAAGGAGGCATCCTTCATTTATAAGGTAAAAAGGTAACATTAAGGCATGCTGGGGAGATTAAATACACTTACTATATATTACGTTTTCCTGTAAATTTATTCAGTGTGTGTCAGGGGATACAGCCATGTGGTCGTTTGGCACTTGAGAACTGTGACTTCGTACTCACCCAGTGAGCTGGCGCCTATTCTATTCGAAATAGGAATATTGTGTAATATTCTGATTTTTCTTAACATAGTCGCAGGACGACGTCCACATTACTATCCCAGACTGCTCAAGTAACGTTACTACATATGAACAAGAAGTTATTGATATAACTAATGAGCCTACTTTCCTCAACATGGGTGCAATAATTTTTTTAATAATTTCTTAAGAGCTGAAACCTGAAACTTTTGCAACAGTAGTGAGACAATTACAAATACACACATACCTTACCCAGGACTTGAACCCAGAAAACCTCGTACTATAAGGTAGTGTGCAATCCAATGCATTACAGAGGTCAGATTTGGAGCAACAACTTCGGATTTAATCAGTCTAATGTTTTGAATGATAGGGTTACTAACCTAAAATATTTACAGGGCCTTTATTTTGAAAATAAGTGATTGAACCTCATAAAACAAGTAAGTTGATATGGCCTACCGTAGTGCTACTTGTGTNACAAATACACACATACCTTACCCAGGACTTGAACCCAGAAAACCTCGTACTATAAGGTAGTGTGCAATCCAATGCAATACAGAGGTCAGATTTGGAGCAACAACTTCGGATTTAATCAGTCTAATGTTTTGAATGATAGGGTTACTAACCTAAAATATTTACAGGGCCTTTATTTTGAAAATAAGTGATTGAGCCTCATAAAACAAGTAAGTTGATATGGCCTACCGTAGTGCTACTTGTGTGAAGAATTTCATGGAAATTGGTTGTTTGGTCTCTGAGATATGACATAAAATCTTAATTTTTTTATTTGATGCTATTGTGAAAAATCGCCAGAAAAAGAGGCTCTATACACAATGTTTCTAATGTATACTGTCTACATACACATTTTGGTTGAATTTGGTTAAATTGTTTAATATATATCAAACTTACCTAAATGATTTATGAAGTTGCCATTTTGAACACCGTTAACTGACCCATTTAAATCATGAAAGTTTACATGGCCTTCTGTAGCATTTATGGTTTGCACAATTTGTTACAAATTTATTTTAAATGTTCCAGTGTTATGTTCAGTGGGAATCGGTTGATTGGTCCTCGAGATATGGTTTAAAACCTCAATAATTTTTATGTGGCGATCTTCATAAATGCAGGACAAAAAAGTAATGTTGTAGCAATTTTGATGATTGTATAATGCAATATACAAAATTAAGTTAAAATAGATTACATAGTTTTGTAGCTATCACCCACAAAACTAAAATTATTTTATTGCTGCCATTCTGAAAATAAGTATGTCATAGTTAAAAAAAATACATTTATCATTATGGCGTACCACAGTACAATATCTTCACCAAATTTTGTAAGAATGAGTTGATTGTTTCCCGAGATTTGAGACAAAATCATAACCTTACGAAATGGCAGAGAAATGAGACTCTGCATAGACAAATTGTAAGGTTGTAATAGGTACTGCCAGCATACAAAATTAATTTGGAATTTGTTTCGTTTATGATATATTTAGCTATAATATTTATATAGCCACCAATTTGAAAATTAGTGCCTGACCTAAGTAAAACATACCAGTTTACATCAACTGCTGTAGTAATATTTGTTTTTCAAATTTAGAAGGAATCCATTATTTGATTCCTGAAGTATGACAAAAAACGATTTACTTGCATAGCGCTATCTTACAAAATGGCAGACAAAAGATGTGCTAAGTACATAGAGTTGATAGTAGTAATATCTACTGCCAGCATAAAAGTTTAGTTCAAATTGATTACATGGTTTCAGCGATTTAGGATTCTAGGTTAAAAATTTCTATATGGCCGCCATTTTAAAAAAAGTGACTGACGTGCTTAAAACATATTACTTAACATAATCTGCATCAATACTACTTGGCCGAATTTGGTAGGAATCTGTTAATTATTTACCGAGGTATTAAATAACAACCTTATTTAATCTTATGGCGCTATCTTCCAAAATAGCCAAAAAAAAGTAGTTATTTGTTAGTATATATATTATGATTGTAATAAATACTTTCAGTATACAAAATTTGGTCAAAATTGTTTAGTATAGCAGATATAATGCATAATCTTAAAGTTTTGTATGGCTGCCATTTTGAAAATAAGTAACTAATAAAGTTCAATCACGTATGTTTCCATGGCCTACCATATCATTACTTACATGCTAAACAGGGTGAGAATTGGTTGAAANCAAGTTCAATCACGTATGTTTCCATGGCCTACCATATCATTACTTACATGCTAAACAGGGTGAGAATTGGTTGAAAAGTTTTAGAAATATAATGTAAAATATTGATTTCTAAAATTGGTGCTATTTTCTAAAATGGCTAACCGACAACAATAGCCATCTCAAAATTTAATGCTTAGTTGATGCTCTGTCAACATACAAAAAAATTGGTTGAATANAACCGACAACAATAGCCATCTCAAAATTTAATGCTTAGTTGATGCTCTGTCAACATACAAAAAAATTGGTTGAATATTTCCCAGATGACTTCACCCAAAATTTTAAAATGGCCACCATTTTGAAAGTAAGTGCCTGACATGGTACCTTTGATATTTTCGGTCCACAGGAATGATTCATAATATACTGTACCAAGTTTGGTGAAATTCTGTTGAAGCGTTTGAAAATTGAAAAAAAAGGGGGGGGAACACATACATACATACAGAAATACAGAAACACACATACACACACATAGACACATAAACAGGAAAGTGATCTCAGCAGGCTAAAAATCAATGACATAAGTGGATTGCATAAGGAGAAAATAAATGCTGTAATAAAATGTTAAATAAATTAATAAATGCTTTACACTAAAATTTCTAAATTAGATTTGATGAAGTTTTTTGTAATATTATGATGGACACAAATCATTGGATATAATCACAAAATTTTCATTGTTATTCAACCATATGAAAATATGGTAAGCACTCCAATATTCACTGAACCAGAAAATTTTTGTTTTGTTTGATTATTATCAACATATTTTCTGGCTAAAATAAAAAACAAAAGCTCTGATTTTTGCATTATCATTTCACTATAATAAATATTTACACACCCTTATAAATACATTACTGTTAATATAATTCTCATTGTTATCGGTATAATACAGTAAGAAACCCTTTTTAGTGAACACTAGGTTAAAGCATTAAACCAATACTGGTTGTTTACACAGAAGTGATGATATCCCCAATATGGNTTTTTAGTGAACACTAGGTTAAAGCATTAAACCAATACTGGTTGTTTACACAGAAGTGATGATATCCCCAATATGGTATCTATGATGTTACAAATGCTTTCTTATTAACCTACCCTTTTCCTCCAACAACCTAACAGGGCATCCATAGGAATGTGGGGGTTTACAGACTGGGACAATTTTAGCATATATAAACTTTGGTATCGGGAAATACAATTGAGCCCATCCACCCAAGTGTAGGATATGATACCATACGAGAGGGGACCCAAAAAAAAACGGGAATTTTGTCATAACTTCTTTATTTCTCAATATTTTTACACCAAATTTTGACCGCCTTGAAAGTATTTTCCCTTGACCACAACGCACCTCTGCAAACCGTCCTTCCTATGTTCAAAACATTTTTTAAATNCCCAATTCCCGTTACTTTTGGGTCCCCCCTCGTATTTGGTACCGGGAAATACACAGTAGCCAATCTGCTCAATTATACTATATAATACCACAATTTACTTTTCATCAAACAACAAACTTATGTATTTACATATTTTGATATTAAAGAGTAGTATGCTTGAGTGGATAGGCTCAATTGTATGTCTATATACTGTACATGGTAATATTATGAGCAAATAAGCCCCCCTGCCTAAACATATCACCTGAAACCACAACAACAAAGACTCATCACTATTGAACCCTCACCGAACATTTCCTACCTACAACACCATATANTCACAGCGACAGAACTTTCCACACTAACTCAGGAGACGTGTCCCTAACGGACACCTGGTCGATCAATGGGTTCCCTTACTCTCCCTCCCCACCGCAGCCCAATTCCCGTTACTTTTGGGTCCCCCCTCGTACATGGTACCATGAAATACTCAGTAGCCAATCTGCACAATTATACTATATAATACCACAATTTACTTTTCATCAAACAACAAACTTATGTATTTACATATTTTGATATTAAAGAGTAGTATGCTTGAGTGGATAGGCTCAATTGTATGTCTATATACTGTACATGGAAATATTATGTGCAAATAAGCCCCCCTGCCTAAACATACCACCTGAAACCACAACAACAAAGACTCATCACTATTGAACCCTCACCGAACATTTCCTACCTACAACACCATATATTACTCCCTTCGAAACAGTACACAATACTATTGATAAATATATAATAAATAATACAATCACTGTCATCCAATGATTAAATGAAAACTGCAAAAACTTGTTGACACCACAGAGTCCTAACAACATTCTACCTACTTATGACACAATTTATAAGATCCTTCAAAATAATATACACTATCATTCACTGCTATCTGATAATGAAATGAAACTGGCAATGGCTAGTTGACACAATTGACCCTAACCTAAACTACCTACAAAACAATTTATTACACCCTTCAAAATAATATATTATAACATCCTTACTATCCCATCAGTAAGTAATAATGACAATCTTTTTGCCACTACTAAACTCAAACCTAACATTACCTAACTACAACACAGTTTATTACACCCTTCCAAATATTATACAATACCATCCCTTACTGAACCAGGTAAGTTACAAACATGTATTCAATCTACATTCACTAATTACTACTGTTGTTAGACCATTGCAAATAAACACTACATACATCAATACGTAACAACCTTCCCCAACACATTAAGTTACGCTTATCATAAATACGTGCCTTCAAATAACTTCACACTGAAGTTTCCATGTACCGGTACATATACACATACTGGANTCTACCGGTGCATATACACATACTGGAATGGTTCCTTTTCAACACTCATATATTTTGCAACTTTCTCGATGAACATCACACTTGCTACTAACAGATATTACAATTTTTTCACCAAAACACAATGCAACAACATCTTAGACATGCGAGGACACCTATGTGGTTGACCAAGACCCTCACCTACTTCTGAGNTGCATATACACATACTGGAATGGTTCCTTTTCAACACTCATAAATTTTGCAACTTTCTCGATGAACATCACACTTGCTACTACCAGATATTACAATTTTTTCACCAAAACACAATGCAACAACATCTTAGACATGCGAGGACACCTATGTGGTTGACCAAGACCCTCACCTACTTCTGAGCAGTCTGATAATGCTTCAAGACGTCTCAGAACTGGTGAGTTTTCCCACCACAAATATGTGTACAAGATGCTGTGCACCTGCTACGTTGTCTCATACACCTGCCCCAACATGTTATTGTGTTGGCAAAACATAATTTTACGTTCCGTGGTTAAGGACCCATGTTTGCAATGGGTGTGAAATCACAAATTTATCATGAAATTTTATGTTTGAAATTGCAAAATGAACTGTAAGCTAAATTAGTAAAATGACTATTCGAGTGGTCAACTGTGACAGTGCAGAATCAATTTTCAGCAGCGTTTGATTGCATATCGGACCACTGATGGAAGCGAGATTCAAAGAGTATCAAGTAATAAGTTAAAATTGAGCGTCTAAAAGAACCCTACATAAGGTGTTTACATTTTTGATAATTCCCTAATGTGTCAGTGAAGGAATAATGAGATAATTTTTTTCCACTCCGTAGTACTGGCAACAAAAATAGCAAATTTTATATGTTGAATAGTTTCTGTGACAAAGCTGCTATTTATGTGTTAACAAAAATCAATATATACAGTCATAATATTTAAACCATTTAATTTTTTTTTTACATTTTTAGTTACAGTTATAAACAGTATAACTAAAAACTTAATTAGAATTTTATTTTCCCAAAAAGTATTTTTGGTAAGAAATTCAAATAGCCATTGTACATATAAGCTTACAAATATTTTCCATACTTTTTAAATTCTTAAAATGCAGTTTAAGTTTGGTCCCAATTTTATGACTTTTTTTGTTTCAAGTTCAGGTTATGCACCAATTCAAAGGTTATGTTTCAAGAAGATATTTTAGGTTTAGTTCAATTAAAAAATCTGGGTTTGTCCCAGCTCTAGTGTGAAACATACACAGTTGCTGGCACGGTTTCTCGTAGAAGTGCTCTGATAGTCACGTTGGGTGAGTATCTAGTACACTGATATCCCATCACTGCAATCTGGGTTCAATTCTCGGTGGGGTCAATCCTGATTTTCACATGTGGGAAACATGGTGGACCTTGTTGTTGGCTGGCAGGTTTCCTCGTGGTAATTCCATCTCCCTGTCCTTGTACTGTTGTTCCTTCGTCTCTACCTTGTATCGCTCCCGTAACTGTTGAAGATGACCTTGAGTGCCTTTTAACTCTCTTGGATGAAAAGTGCTCAGTTGGAAGAGAACTGACAGTCTGCACTGCCTGTACAGACAGATTGCCAAGCCAGTGTGACATGGTTGGACATGCATTGTGCTTGAGATGTTATAAACTATACTACTCAAAAGGAGTGCATCATGCAGGACATCTACACTAATCAAACGTTCACTTACAGTTAGATGATGGCAGGCTAGATCAGTATGAAAGCCAAACCAGGCCTGACACCATCTTGTGTACTTAGCAGAAAAATGTGTTTTTTGTGCAGACTATATTTAATAATGATGATTGATTCAAATTGTTTTTCGCACTTTATTTCAGGTTCCTCTTCCAAGAGCTGCAGATTTTAAACGTTCAAGTGCAGCCTTCAGGAATCCGGCTTTTCGGCTCAAGCAGTTTGAGACTTCAACAACAATTAGTAAAGCCCTTAATAAAAAGATAATTTCAAAAATCATCGAAAAGAAGAGAGCTGAAGAGAGGGCACGAAAGAAAGCCTTAATGGAAAATCCACAATAAGTATAGTTCAGTGACAATTTGAAGCCCTGGAAAAAAAAAAAAAGAATACTCAAACAGCTTCATAAAAACCATATTTAATGTACTGTGATAATGCTATTATATTCTCAATTTTAAGGGAAACTCAGTGTACCTGAGGATTAGCAAATAAATGTGTACAGAAGTTGTGAATCATATTTTCAACTAGTTTTCTCCTATGCTGGATGATAATCTCATCATTACTACGAGATAATAATAATGTATTCATTAGAATGCATCTCTTATAAGAATTTTTTATTGTATTTTAAAAACATTTTTTAAAAGTGCCTTTATTAAAAAAAAAAAAAAAAAAGAGGTAGAATATTTTTGAAGATATGTAATTTTAGAATAAACTAAGATTGTCATTGTTATATGTTTCTTACAAATATGTTTGTAGAAACTTAGAAAAAATGATAGACTATATTTTGTAAGTTCGCGCTGTTTTGCTTACATTACAACATGGTTGACAAATGTAGTTATTGTTGTGAAGTAAGCAAAAATAAACTTTTAGGATAGTGACTCATTTAACTAGATCATCACAGATTTACACTTGCTAGTTCTGTCAGGTTTATCTTCTAATGTGAACAGAGAATGTTTTCTCCAACTTGGCAGTTCTCTAAAAAAAATTCTTGTTACAAGCCATTTGTCACTTATTCAGACATTTAGATTTGTTGTTTCTTTATAAAATGTTCACAGAGTGGTTTCAATCACATTTATATACTTTCTTTTCTTTAATGGGTAAAATATTGAAATCTTATTTTGTGTTCATGTGTAGAGATTATCATGCAAAATTCGTCATGATGCTTTTGTTTTAATTGTTAATTAATTCTGTGTTGCAGAACTTTTCCTCATAAAATTCCTCTCTTTATCCCTTCCATATTAGACTTCCTCAAATTTTTAAATTTTTTTTAAGTACAAATATTCTTGCTGTACAAATTAATCTCCAGTTAAACCATCTCTATTTGGCATCATTCTTTACTTGTCCACTAAGGGCTGCAGAATTAAAAACTGTCTTCCGAGTTTTGAAATAGCTACAGTAAATATGTGTGTTTATTACTGGAAAGTAACAGAAAATGCCAAATGATCTGTTCTTAGATACTGTGTTTATTTTAATGAGCTAGAAGAAACAATGTTACACAAAACAAACATTTTTGTCTCAACAAGGTGCAGATCAATAAAACTGAGAAAGTGCTGTTGAATATTTGTCACTAAAAAAATTCTAAGACATACATATGAACAGCAACAGGTTTTGCAAATTTTTGTTCGCAAACAAAGTTATGCAAATATTCACACATTATCCACAGTCGCAATAACACACTGGCCATAAAATGGGTAATAAACCAGCCATTCACCTACACATACGTTTTTCACTTATTTTTGTGNAACACACTGGCCATAAAATGGGTAATAAACCAGCCATTCACCTACACATACGTTTTTCACTTATTTTTGTGATTAACACTTAATGTGCACTGATTGTCTGTTATTCATTGCAATTCTAAATTTGGCACCTTTCTGTACATAGCTGTAGCATAATTTTTTTCTGTAAGTTTGAAATCTGAATTTTTTGTGTCTAGCATTACAAAAATATNGAAGAGAACTGACAGTCTGCACTGCCTGTACAGACAGATTGCCAAGCCAGTGTGACATGGTTGGACATGCATTGTGCTTGAGATGTTATAAACTATACTACTCAAAAGGAGTGCATCATGCAGGACATCTACACTAATCAAACGTTCACTTACAGTTAGATGATGGCAGGCTAGATCAGTATGAAAGCNGCATCATGCAGGACATCTACACTAATCAAACGTTCACTTACAGTTAGATGATGGCAGGCTAGATCAGTATGAAAGCAAAACCAGGCCTGACACCATCTTGTGTACTTAGCAGAAAAATGTGTTTTTTGTGCAGACTATATTTAATAATGATGNTACCTTGGCTGAAAAGTGCTCAGTTGGAAGAGAACTGACAGTCTGCACTGCCTGTACAGACAGATTGCCAAGCCAGGGTGACATGGTTGGACATGCATTGTGTTTGAGATGTTATAAACTATACTACTCAAAAGGAGTGCATCATGCAGGACATCTACACTAATCAAACGTTCACTTACAGTTAGATGATGGCAGGCTAGATCAGTTGAAAGCAAAATCAGGCCTGACACCATCTTGTGTACTTAGCAGAAAAATGTGTTTTTTGTGCAGACTATATGTAATAATGATGATTAATTCAAATTGTTTTTCGCACTTTATTTCAGGTTCCTCTTCCAAGAGCTGCAGATTTTAAACGTTCAAGTNCAAATTGTTTTTCGCACTTTATTTCAGGTTCCTCTTCCAAGAGCTGCAGATTTTAAACGTTCAAGTGCAGCCTTCAGGAATCCTGCTTTTCGTCTCAAGCAGTTTGAGACTTCAGTAACAATTAGTGAAGGCCTTGAGCAAAAGATAATTGTGAAAATCATCGCAAAGAAGAGAGAGCATGAAAGAAAGCCTTAATGGAAAATCCACAATAAGTATAGTTCCCTGGCTAAAAATATGAATATTCAAACAGTTTCATAAAAACCATATTTAATGTACCGTGTTAATGCTATTATATTCTCAATTTTAAGGGAAACTCAGTGTACCTGAGTAACACCCAAAAAATGTGTACACAAGTTGTGAATCATATTTTCAACTGGTTTTCTCCTATGGTGGAAGACAATCTCACCATTACTACGAGATAATAATAATGTATTCATTAGAATGCATCTCTTATAAGAATTTTTTATTGTATTTTAAAAACATTTTTTAAAAGTGCCTTTATTTTAAAAAAAAAAAGAGGTAGAATATTTTTGAAGATATGTAATTTTAGAATAAACTAAGATTGTCATTGTTATATGTTTCTTACAAATATGTTTGTAGAAACTTAGAAAAAATGATAGACTATATTTTGTAAGTTCGCGCTGTTTTGCTTACATTACAACATGGTTGACAAATGTAGTTATTGTTGTGAAGTAAGCAAAAATAAACTTTTAGGNCGCTGTTTTGCTTACATTACAACATGGTTGACAAATGTAGTTATTGTTGTGAAGTAAGCAAAAATAAACTTTTAGGGTAGTGACTCATTTAACTAGATCATCACAGATTTACACTTGCTAGTTCTGTCAGGTTTATCTTCTAATGTGAACAGAGAATGTTTTCTCCAACTTGGCAGTTCTCTAAAAAAAATTCTTGTTACAAGCCATTTGTCACTTATTCAGACATTTAGATTTGTTGTGTCTTTATAAAGTGTTCACAGTGGTTTCAATCACATTTATATACTTTCTTTTCTGTAATGGGTAAAATATTAAAATCTTATTTTGTGTTCATGTGTAGATTATCATGCAAAATTTGTCATGATGCTTTTGTTTTAATTGTTAATTAATTCTGTGTTGCAGAACTTTTCCTCATAAAATTCCTCTCTTTACTCTTCCATATNCTTTTGTTTTAATTGTTAATTAATTCTGTGTTGCAGAACTTTTCCTCATAAAATTCCTCTCTTTACTCTTCCATATCTCAAATTTTGAAAATTTTTTTAAGTACAAATATTCTTGCTGTACAAATTAATCTCCAGTTAAACCATCTCCATTTGGCATCATTCTTTACTTGTCCACTAAGGGCTGCAGAATTAAAAACTGTCTTCTCAGATTTGAAATAGCTACAGTAAATATATATGTTTATTACTGGAAATTAACAGAAAATGCCAAATGATCTGTTCTTAGATACTGTGTTTATTTTAATGAGCTAGAAGAAACAATGTTACACAAAACAAACATTTTTGTCTCAACAAGGTGCAGATCAATAAAACTGAGAAAGTGCTGTTGAATATTTGTCACTAAAAAAATTCTAAGACATACATATGAACAGCAACAGGTTTTGCAAATTTTTGTTCGCAAACAAAGTTATGCAAATATTCACACATTATCCACAGTCACAATAACACACTGGCCATAAAATGGGTAATAAACCAGCCATTCACCTACACATACGTTTTTCACTTATTTTTGTGATTAATACTTAATGTGCACTGATTGTCTGTTATTCATTGCAATTCTAAATTTGGCACCTTTTTGTACATAGCTGTAGTATAATTTTTTCTGTAAGTTTGAAATCTGAATTTTTTGTGTCTAGCATTACAAAAATATTTATGTAATTTGTTTTTAAGTCTTTTTTT